>CAJNIZ010006797.1:0-17111 GCA_905231905.1 Symbiodinium pilosum | reverse complement strand
GAGCTGCTGGCTTCGGGTCTTCCGGCTTGCAAAGGGCTACTGCGGTTGTGTCTGCTGACCCGGTAAGAGCTGCTGGCTTCGGGTCTACAGGTTTGCAAGGGGCTGCTGGCTCAGAAGGTGTTGCTGCTCCTTGCTTGGGGTCTGCTTTCGAGCAAACTTTCTTCCGGTCTGCTGGCTTAGAAGTTGTTTTTGTGGATCTCCGCCCTTTTTTGCCAGTAGCCTTGCTCTTCTTCTTTGACTTCTTCGGCTGCTTCTTGTTGTGCTTGCGCGACTTCTTAAGCTTTGCTTGCTTGTTACTTTTCTTTGTCTCTGTCAATTTCTTGGGCTTTGATGCCTGACTGTCCGCTGGGGCAACCGGGGGCATCTCCACGCTGGCACGTGCTGGCTTATTCGCAGCTAAGGTGAGGCTGCTTGCTTGGGGCGGCGCTGACTGGCTTCGAGGCGAGGGCGTGATGCTTGAGGACTGTGTGTGAAAGCTTCTGGGTGTGCGACAACGCCTGATTTTTTCTTTCGGGGTCGCTGGGGCAGTAGAAGTGCTGCTTGGCAGGCTGGCAAGAGACTGCTGTGGCTTGGCCATCTTTCTCAGCTGCTCTCCAGGGCTTTGGTTGGTGGCGGAGGTCCTTGGAAGAAACATGAGAATGAGGTTATATTTAGATCTATGATCTAAATAGGAAGAAACTATTCATAGATCGATCTTATAGATGTTCGAACTAGTAGAGCCTTGCTTTCTTAGGGATGATGAGAGGAAGATAATATTCTCTAAAGTCACGATCATTGTGGGAACACTCACTGGCAAGACCGAATTGGGATTATATGAAAAATTATATAGATAATTATATTAATTAATTAATATATATTATTTTCTTCCATTTCCATCTCGAAATTAGCTTCGTTCAAAGACTTGGGATGGAACTGCTCCATATAGGCCTCAGGGTTCTACGGGTGTTCCTTTAGGGATTAATCCTTAGGGTTATACGTTAATTAACGGTTACCGGGTTCTCCAGGAATCTGCGTTTGGACTGAATTCCATGAACGAGGGAATTTGCCTCGCAATAAGAGATGGATGGACTATAGCAGTAACAGCAATAGCTAGGAAGCCAAACTAGACTAAGAAGGGTCCAGTGTGGAACGCAGTTCAGTCATTCATGAATTCATGCAAAGCACCCAAAGCTGGCTTCGGATCAGCCATCTCCTTGTTCTTTGGCACTTTGGCTGCTGACCTCGTGCAGCAACAAAATAGTTCGAAATTCCAAACAGCACATTATGGGTGAGACCAGGGCGTCTCAGAGCATTAATGCTGCTGGATTTAGATTGATAGGCATATGGGGTATACAGCAGCTGAGTACATGACTTCGCAGGCTGAGCCATGCTCCATGGTAGAAGATCAGGGACGTGATCCAAATCAATGTCATCATATGCAGCAAGGACTGTGCGTTCTGCAAAGTTCAAAACAGCCTGCCTCTCTGCAAGCTTGGCCGCTTTGTCAAGCGCTGCTTGCACCGCACTGGGCCTACCACGGCTGCTGCCTGACATCCTAAAAGCCTGGCAACAGCCACTGCTACCAAGAACCTGAAACAGGATCTGCGGATAAATGAATTGGCTCTGGATGCCAGCAGACCACCTCATGAAGCATTTCTGTCAGGGCACAGACCACGACAGCATGACACCATTTCACACCATTTCACGGCATTTCACGCCATTTCACGCCCAAAAGGTCCTGGGAGGTGTTTGGAATTTTTGGGCAATTCCGAAACAGGCGCTCACGCAAAAAAACGGGCGACTCACGGATAAAAACGGGTTTTCACGCTGTTTTCACGGCATTTCACGCTGTTTTCACGCACCCAGGTTCCCATGACCGCTTTCCACCAGCAGCCAGAAACAAATCCCGAAACAGAGCCGAAGTGCCAGATTCACGCTTTTTCTTTGTGTGCCTCACAATCTAAGGACTGCCCCCAGCTACACTGGAAAAGGCTATGTGGAGTGGCACACTGCCTATGGAAACTTGCCACAAATTAGCTAGCTGCATCAGCTGGCCTGCGTACCATACACACGTTGCCCTGCTTCTGATCATAGCTGATGATGGAATAGGGGCTTCCGGTACAGTAGTCATAGGATTGAGGAATTATGCGTATTACATTGCGCAAGAGCACGTGTGCAACAATGGCTGCAAGACTCCTTGATCGCTAGTTAAGCAGGGCTCCCCAAGGCTAGTCTTCTAGCCCATGCTTCAGCAAGGGGGCATACCTCCCTTCTGCAATCTGATTGCGCAAAAATCTGCGCATCTCAGATAACTCTGCATGTCGCCATCTGAAGGGGCCCTGTCCAGGCTCGCAATATTCTTTAAGAAGCACTCCTGTAACATGTGTAATCCAAGGCCTGTGGCAGAGCAGTCCCCTTCGCGAAGTCACCCTTGGGGTTGTAAAGGATGTCACGCAGCTCTGATCCTCCGAACTCCTGTTTGGTTTGGGTGTGCACGGTGTGCCTAAAGGTGGTATACTGCCCTAGCTGGGATCCAAAACCCGGCAACCCTGAAAGCCTTCATGTAGTCCACGTGGCATCCTGCAATCACCTCCCCAAACTCAGGCGGATAGACTTGAGACTGTCGCAGTGGTGCTGAGCGACCCGACCTGGGCAATTATTTATGGAATTTTGGGTTTGGGGTCTAAAGGGGTCAGGGTTTTAGAGTTGAGGGTTTGGGATTTGTGGGCTCAAGGGATATAGGGTTTTAGGGTTCAGGGTTTCGGGTTTTGTTTTAAATAGGGCCGGTATACTGGCCCGGGTTTCTTGAGAATTCTGCCAGGACTCTATCTATCTAATGTTAGATATATAATAGAGGCTCACTGAAGCTCAGAGGTTTACGGGTGTTGTAGTAGTAGTAGTAGTAGTAGTAGTACTAGTAGTAGTAGTAGTAGTAGTACTAGTACTAGTACTAGTACTAGTACTAGTAATAGTAGTAGCAGCAGCAACAGTCGTGGTACTGGTAATAGTAGGATACTAGTAGTGGACTAGTAGCAGTAGGAGTCCACCTGATGGTAATAATGTTGTTGTACTGGCGGTGGTGGTGGCCCTGGCTGTGGTGGTGGTGGCGGGGGCGGTTGGCGGGGGGCGGCGGCATGGGCGTTGGGGCGGCGGCGCGGCGATTCCCGCCCTACCAACGGAGTCTCCCAGGCCTTTTACGAGACTTCGCACACCGCTGGCCGGGTGTGGGGCGCAGGGCCAGTACAGAAAGCGGGGTGTTGAGGCCAACTCACGACAGGCCTGGCGTGAATGACAGCAAGACCCATGGGCTAATGTGCTTGCTGGCACCCCTGCTTATCGAGCGATCAGTCGGGAGCTTGGGGGCGAAGGCGCCTCGCCCTCTTGCTTCCGACCGTTCGTTTGAACTGGCGTATCGTGCGGCTGGGAGGCCTCATCATGCTGATCATGCTGGCAATGCTGGTGGTGGCGGTTAGTGTTGTTGTTGTTGTTGGTGTTGGTGGTGGTGGTGGTGGTGGTGGTGGTGGTGCTGCTGCTGCTGCTGCTGCTTCTGCTGCTACTGGTGGGGGTGGTGGTGGTGGTGCTGGTGCTGGTGCTGGTGGTGGTATTAATAGTAGTAGCTAGTAGAAATAGCAGGCAGCAGTTGCAAGAAGCAGTACTAGTGCGAGGAGTAGGAGTAGGAGTAGTAGTAGTAGCAGTAGCAGTAGCAGTAGCAGTAGCAGTAGTAGTAGTAGTAGCAGTAGTGGTACTAGTAGTAGTGGTAGTAGTAGTAGTAGTAGTAGTAGTAGAAGTAGTAGTACTAGTAGTAGTAGCAGCAGCAGCAATAGTAGTAGTAGTAGTAATAGTAGCTAGTTATTAGTTATTAGTATTATTATTAGTAGTATAGTAGTAGTGGTACGAGTAACTAGTAGTAGGAGTAGAGGGTACTAGTATACTTGTAATCGTAATCGAAAGAAAGAAGCATGCCGACCCTGCTTCAGTTGCTCGCTGGCATAGGGGCTTAAGGCGGTTTAGTTGAGGTTAGGACTTGGCTGTTAGGGAGACGGGGTTGTGCAAGGCTCTTATAAAGCTCCAGAACCTCATTATCCCAAGCGCAAATACCATTAATTTGCGGGCCTTCACTTATTTGGGATCTAGGCCTTTGGTTGAAACACTTGGCTAGGGTGGGGGGAGGCTCTCTAGCTTGGGTTAGGTTCCAGCCCCCCATTCTTGCGAAGAGAGCGGGGGTTCGGAAGGATGGCATCTAGGTGCCCCATTGCTGATGACTGGAACTGCGGTAGTCTTTCCTCAACAAGATAAAGAAGCACCCCTTTGTGTCAAATCTTAAATCCTAAATTTAAACCTAAGCCCCTAAAGCTTCATAATCTCTAAACCCCAAACCTTCAATATATATAAACCTAAGCCCCTAAGCCGTAAACCTCCAAACCTTTCATAAACCTTCTTATACAAATTGTCCTAAACCTAAATAAACGTCTAGCTTTTTCAGGATTCGGATTTACTCCTCAGGCTTCCATTTGGGTTAGGGATGCCAAGGAGGCTTTAGAAGTACAGCACCTGTGTGGGTATATATGAGCTCTAGTCTAAACTCCTTTAAGGGAGTTACATTGGGGATTATATAGGTGAGGAGTATGGGTGCTATTAGGGGGGATACTAGGAGTTTAGACTAGAGCTCATGTTATGATATGTAGGTTTAGGGTTTAGCGCTTAGGGTTTCGGGACTAGGCCCAGGAACATACAATCCCAGCCAAAGACAGGAGCGGAGTTACTCTGTAGTGAGTTTCCAGAAACCATAGGTACCCCTTCAGCTCCAACAGTGTCTATTGACCGTTGAGTACTAGGAGTAGTAGTAATAGAAGTAGTAGTACTAGTACTACTGCTACTACTACGATGACTACTAGCACATGCAAAAGAACCTGGAAATGTCCATGATGATTCAACCCGGGAACCATAGCATGAATGAAACTATGCCTGAAATCATGAATTGTGTACGTGAATCCCGGCAAGCTTTCATGCATTCTTTTGTTACCCCTTGAAACCTACACCAAACCTGCCCAATTCTATATGTACTGCAGAAGCTCCGAAGTTCTCTAAGCCGCCCAGGCTTCGCAACCAAGATTACGCACCGCACACTACTTTGGGGACTCTTGGACTAAAGGACGCTTTCAGATCATAGGGGTTAAGATTTTTTTGGGAAGCCAGGCCTGAATTGATACAACTCTCACTCGGTTGACACGATTATTTAGGCAAATCTCAGTTCATGCGCCCACCACGAGAGTATAAATTGCTGAGTCCAGAGCACTCGTGTCTTTCCGTCTTTGTCTATGTGCTTCTTGACTAGGCCCCCATGTTCCTTCTTCCACTTGCGCAGCCTCTTCCTGTCTTTTTTGGAAAGCTTGCGCTTCAGCTTCCTGATCCAGGGCCTTGGGAGGCAGAGGATAAGATGCTAGTTCTTAAGGAGGTTGCGTAGTATAATATTCGTTACATGGAATTGCAGCTGACGGAGAATATGAGGGCCCTGCGCTGTGCCAAGGCACAGAGTGGGCTTCATAGTATTCTCACCATATGCACCCATTGGACTTAGTTCAGAAGAGCTGTTCAAGGCAAGGCTGCACGTCTACCCATACACCGTTTACCATTGTCCAAATTTGTCAAAGGTACAAGGCAACCTTCCGCCAAAGGTTCATGCGGAGTGCGAGCAAATGTAAATACGGAAAATATGGCATAAGCGAAGAAAGAGGCTGCTCGATGAGCAGAAAGGCACATCTGCAACAGGCGAGGATTGCGAGCAAGGTGAAGCGGGCCGTGATCCTGATTTGATGTATACAATTTCCCATCATGTTTCTGGACCTGACGAACATTCCCACCGTAAATTACATATGTATTATTAAGGCCAATCTAGGTCTATAGGTGTAGAAGATACAAGCTCCCAGCCCTGGAAGGAATGGCGTCAGTTCAGAGAACCCAGAGCTACATGCAATCAGAACCCAGCAGCCCTCTTCAGCTTAGATTATGCGTGTTAGAACCAGCTACAAGAGAGGAGTTTTCATTGGGGTGAGTTTATATATATATATAAGGGGGTAGAGAGGAACCATGGGGAGTTATATGAGGGTGTTGGTAGATATTTATATATATATATATATCTCTCTAACTAAACCTAAACCTATATGCCCCATTATATATATTATACTACTGTATACATGTATGTGATTATATATAAGGTCCCTGCATGGAAACTCCACTCTTGTAGTTGCCGTACGTATATATACACTTTAAGAAGTCAACCTGCAAACTGGGAAAATTGAAAGTGTTATCAAGATTCTTGTTCGCATCCTTGACATAGGGCCTGCGATTGTTGCCCAGAGGCCTCCGCTTGCTTCTGCCCGAAGTAGCACGGTTCAGAAATATGAAGGAGCCGCAAGGAGGCCCTCCAGATAGTAGGGCTCCCTCTTTTAGACGTAAAGTCAGAAAGATGCTCTGCAAGAAGCCTAGCCTCAGTACTGATCATTGAATCTGTAGCTTGAGACTTACATCTAGAGCTCCCAAGGGAAAGTGGAGACCAGGTCATCTTTAAAACTTACTACTATATCAAATTATATTATATATATTCGATTTTTTGGGGTGCCCTTCTCCACTTTCCCTCACATAACTCATCAATTGATCAACACTTGACTAGACTGGGACGCACACACACACACACATGAGTAAGTCCCCTGCACCCCCGTGATGTCATTCAGTTCTCCATAGATTTCTTTGTCATAGGCACGCCTAGGAGAAGCAACCAGAAAACTTCAGGAAGAAAACCACCCCCTCACACGCGGACACTCAGGAAGATGGGTCCCGAAGGCCCGGGCGATTTGCCTCCGGCAGAACCTGAGCTGATGAATTCCTGGGGACATAGGGGAACTAGATCAACGTGGGGGTCCGGGTTATACAACAACTCAGGAAAGATATGGCTTCATTAGGTTATAAGGGTCGTTTAGGCCAGGGCTTTGGGTGTGGGATCCAGGGCTTACGTAGGTCGAGGGTTTAGGGCGTTTAATATATGGTATAGGCCTAGTATACTAGTGCGAGGGTTGGGCGTTAAAAGTCGATAGAGTTTTGGGCAAGCTCTAGGGATCATCTCTGATTATTACAGGATTCTGCTGGGGTTTCAGTGCCAATGCAAGTTCGGGCAAAATCATGACGTAGCGCAGTCAGTAGTTCATTACTGAATTGCATGGAGCCCCCAATTTTCGAAAGGAAGCCTTGCAACTTGCAACCATTAAACACACTGTAAATCCCTACCTAGATTAGATGAGAGACTGCCCTCCCGTTGTAAAGCAAGTCCCAAGACTGAATGTGCATCAGTCTGCCTATATATATATATATATATCATATATATATAGACAAACCCCAAAACCCTATGGTCCGGAGTCCGGAACGTCTACCTTAAAACATATTTATGATGTAGTGTAGTAGGCCCCGGGCAAAATCCATGGTGGATCGACATCTCTCCCGAGAACAGGTCGAGATTATCCAAATCCTCGGAAAGAAGGAGCTTGGATTTTGGAGGGGCCTGGGCTTTGAACCTATAGCACATTTTTACACACGAGGATGTGCACTTTAGGGTTTAGTGGTTATAGGGTTTTGGGGACATTGACACGATTCTGCTAGCTGCATGGCAAAAATGGTCAGGCGCTGCAATACAAGGAAGCCCTGGAACCTATTGACTTTTGCAATCGCCTCTGCTCATCCCTCATCCAAGGCTACGGCTCTCCCATAGTTGGTCACACTCTCGTTCTGGCAGATATAGTCGACGAGATGTAGCCTTTCAAGGCTGGGCAGCGCGCGAGATCTGATGTTCTCAGGCACAGAATTGATCAACAATTAAATCCGTGATGGTCGTGATAAAACTTTCGAAAACTTGGTGTGTGGTATCTGCACGTCCAAAACGAATCTTTAGGAAAGCCAGGGGGCATCACCAGGGGTGCTCCCAACAGCAACATCAAATTGGCAGCAGACTGTGTAAGCGCTAGCCGGTGATGGCGCCACTCGGGATCAGGCTGTGCTGCTGGCATGGCTTCTGCACTGATCTCTCACTCAGAGACAGCGATTGCAAAGTGCAGCTTAGAAACAACAGACCACACCCCATTGCCCCTTGCAAAGCCTGTGCTCATAAACATCCGGTATAGTCTGCTCTTGGCCTGCTGTTGAGAGGTACTCACAAGAAACCCCAAAATCAATATTGCTGGAGTTGCAAGAATGCATGCAAGGAAGGTTACAAGGCTTTCAGCAGTATGGATCTGCTCAACCAAGGCATTCTCTGCAGCTGGAGCGCAAAGGAGCTATTGCTTTTACCACATGGCCAAGCATCTCGGCAGCAATTCCGGGTCTGGCTGCAGAATCAAAAATCGGAATGCGTGCACGCAAGCAGCACTGACATGATAAGTACTGAGCTGCATTAACTTCCATGCATGCACCTGCATTCAAGGCGCAGTTCGCCCTACATGAATGTAGCCTACGGTAAAGCAGGAATCTCGGGTAGATCTCCGGAGTTGATCTTCACAAGTCTTATGTATTCGGACATTTGTGCTTTCAAGTATATATAGCTAGATCAGGTTTCGAGATCTGAGATTGCAAACAGCCCTGCTCCACAATCCCTGGATCAGCAAAACATTGCACAGACCAACCAAGAGCAACCAGAACGTTCTCCAGCACGTCACGTGCCGCCTTCAGACCCATCGGCCGATAACTTTGGCCAAGTCCCACCTAAGCGAATTAGGAGTGAGGGTTTGGATTAGGGGGCACTAAGAATTTATAATTTTCCATGAATTTAAATACTTGATGTCGGTTTTGGATTTGTGGACCGAGGGATGATTCTAGACTCATCCATGAAAATCCTGTGCAAGCGCCGAGTGCAAAGAACCAACTGGACACTTGTGAGGTAGCATTCCAACACTCAGGGCCAGACGCCCGATCGATACCTCCATGTTTCTGCCAGGATAACGTCATTCCTTTTTTCCGATTGACCTCCGTAGCCGATGTACATATGCAGCAGCAGTTGTTAGCCCGTTCCCCCCCCCATATGCATCCAGGGACCTTGAGGAAAGTACGATACTTCTTGTTGTACTTCTCCACATACTCTTCATCGACCGGGGATACATAAAACGATCCAATGAGGCTGGCCTGCTGCACAAGCCTCAGCAGAGACGACAACACAACGTTGCAATTGCTGCTGCTGCTGCTTTTGCTGCCGCTTCCCTGATTGGATACTATAGAGCCAAGGTTCACAACCCCTATCGTGGCCTGGATAGCTGGGTTCGTAGTGCACACTGCCGGGGCATAGAGCGTGAATGACCTCGATGAACACTCTTGTGGGGTCTTGAGACTACTATGATTGGCCTTGGTTGGGATGGGTGTGGACAAGGATATATATTAATTGCCGGAGGAAAACTCGATTTGAATTTCTCCTGGTAATAATGGCGACTGCTTTGTAGGGCTCTGGCTTAGTAATCTCACCAGCACCCTCGGGCAGGCTCAACATCGGATCCAGGTCAGCAAGTTCTCGGAGCATGCCGAGATTGGCAGCCTTGCAGGCATCAGCATTCGACATTCAATTGGAGGACAGAGAACTGCTGAACTGCTGTTCTAACTATTTCACTTCTTGTTCTGGTAGCGGACCGCCTGCGCTATATGAATTTGCACATTACAGACGCGGATCGTATGCATGATAATCATGCATACTCTCGAATTATGAAATCCCGTATTTTGCTGATCCCGTGGAAGCTCACAAGAGGCACTAAGCCAATGACAACGTAGAGAGTGAGGCTGGAACTGATCTCACACAAGCATTGAAGTCTTTTGAGGCTTCGGGCAATTTGGGGTTCTAGGCCTGACTGATGTATGGTATGGTAAACCTTCATAGAAAAACCAGTCCAAAAACCATGAATTCACACACACACAATGCGCAAGTTGTGGTGGCCTTGGCACGGTCTTGCGCAGCAGCCTTCTCAGAAGCATTGTCCAGCTGCGCAGAGGGAATCTGCATTGGGCCTGGCTCAGCTTGGGGAGGGGCCTCTTCAAGCTTCCGCTTGACACGCCTCGCCTCAGGCAGTGGCAGGTCTGCCTTCCCTGCTAAGCTTCTTAGAGGTAGCCCGCAAAAGAAGTCTCTTGGATTTCTTGCGCTGCCATGTCTTGGATGCCTGGCGCTTGACGCCTTCGTTTGGTGAGCCAGATTGGCTGGCCCGGCCGGGCTCCGGCTCCTCAACTTCAAGGGCCTCCTTGTCCTCATCATCATCTGTAGGAGGCTTCTCAGCCTCTTCAACAAGCTTCGGCTTCTTGGAGGTTCTGCTCCTGCCACGGCCTTTGCCGCCTGCCCTGCCACGAGCCTTTCCCCTACCCTGCCCCTCCTTTTTTTCGGCATCTTCAGCCTCCTGCTCCTCACGCCAAAATCGATCAGGATCTTCCAGCATATCAGTCATTTCCTTTGCTTGCTTTCTGAGGGTAGCTTGTGCCTGGGCATGAGATCACGAGGGTTTGTGTGCAACCATACAGGGGGCTTGAGCTTACATGAGCTGAGTCACTTTGAGCAAATCCTCCGCATCGGAAGATTTTTCACAGCCTTGTCCACCACGGCCTCCTGCTCTGGCGTCATTGCATAGATCTCGCTCACCAGGGGCCGCGTCTCCTGCAAATGCGGGAGCTGCTTCTAAAACCCATGCGTGGCTTTAAACCTTACTGTGGCACACATGCTCAGGAGGTTTCCACACTAGCAGGTAGCAGTGGACCATAGTCTGCTTGAAAAAACATCACATCTCAAGTATGGGTTTAAGGCGTTTATAAGGGTTGCGCATTGCATCTCACAGAAATTGGGGCAGCATCATGACCTAGCGGCGCACCTTCCCGGAAGGCTTTGCATCATCAGACATGTCCGAAATTTCCTCAGGTAGGACAGCATCCTGCTTCCTGTCTGCCTTAGAGGTGGGCCGGGTTTTGGGTTGGGGCTGCGGCTCCTTCCAGGTACGGCGAAGGACCATCCTGGCCCCTGTGCCTGCGGTCGGCTTGGGGGTTTGTTGGAACATCCGTATCTGAAGCAGAAAGCACAGATTTGGGCGAGGCTGTGGTTGGGGACAAGAGCTGGGAATCTTCCCCGCGATCGCCCATCAAGTAGGCCGCTTGGTCTTCACGCAAATCCACTGGCTGGACCACCTCATCATCAGTGGCACTCTCTTCCTCCGCCTGCTCCATTTTTTCTTTTTTTTCTCACTCTTTGTCTCTGGTTCTGGGCTGTCTTGAGCAAGAACCTGTGTCTCATCTGTATCAAGGGCATACTCCTGCGCCGTGTCCTCCTAGCCAGGAGCATGCGAGTGCAAAAGAGTTTGGTAGATAAAGTATGATATACATAGCACATTGCTCATGAATCTACGGAAGATCTTCATACAGGCCGGACCATCATATCCTTAGATAAATTGCCGATCTAACCTGCATGCATGTAATTAGTAACACAAGCTGCATTGCCTCAAGCAACCCTGACACGCGTGTTCTCATTCAAGATTTGCAAAGTCCAGGATCCCACGCATGACTACGGATGATGAAAACCTTGGTCATTCCTGCCCTGAAGGAAATTGCCTGCTTCTGCTTGGGCGCTGCTGGCCCACGTGTGGCCTTCTTCTTGCCAGCTGGGGTCAGCTGGCCGTGCGCCTCAGCCGAGAATAACATGGATGGGCTGTCAGAAGTGACACATGAGAACTTCAACTCATAACTGATGGGTTGAACAAAACTAAAGCGCCATAAGTGGGGCACCTGCAGTGTTGCGTGCACCACTGCTTTGAGTTCTTCGACGCGAGTAGCATTCTTCCTGAACAAGCTAGAGATCCAGGAGATAGGAATGCAACAAATCCCAATTCCAAAACCAATTTCTTGCCATGCTGCCTTGCACCCTTGTTCCGCTGAAATTGCTCCATGATGTATGACTTCAAGGCCATATGAAGCCCGGCTTCCTTCTTTGCCCATGCCTGATTGTCATAACCCTTTGCAAGCTACTATATACTACTTGCTCATGCAATTATAGCACACTGGGATAGTAAGTTGAGAAGTGCAAAGTTAAGATCCCACCTCGTGCTCCCAATCCTTAGCAAACTGCGGGTTGAGGTCGTGGATAACGCTGGCAAACGCGAGGGCTTCCTTGCAGGTGCTTGCGTAAGATGTTCACGCAAGTGGGGTTCTATCTATGGTACATACTCGGCCCAAAACTAACATGGAAGATCTATATAGTTGTCCTGAACTTCTTTGAGCTGCAGTGGGGACGCAGCAAAGTTAGCAACGAAGGCCATGGCGAAGTCAAAGTTACCACTCTCTTGCACCTGAGGCCAGGGGAAGAGAAGATAGCATGGTATTTCCAAATGGATAGATAGATCTAGGATAAGACCCTAACCAGGTGACCTCACGGGATCCAATCTTGTTGGTCAGCAAGTTGAGGAAGGTAAATTTTGGAACCTGAGGCCAGAAAGCTCCAATTGCATTATCCCAGTCTGGCCTCTCACACATTGAAACTCAGTACGAGTATAGATCGAAGTAGATCCTAGAACTACATGCTCATGACCAGTGACTCGAGGATCATCACTATGAAGACCAAGCCGATGCCGCTGCTGGCGGCGCCTTTTCAGCACCCAAGCATCATCCTGGCATAGATCCCCGTAGAAATCCTGCAACAACAGGAAATCTGTCAAAAGCAGGATTGAACTCCTACCTGAGAAACATGTGCCGCATACACATCCATGGATCACGCATGTCCTTCAGGTGTTGCACGCGCTGGGGACTCTTCGAGACTTTGGGCATGGCCGGCCGCAAAAGTTGGCACAGCACAGCAGAAGCGGGCAGGAATCGTAATCAGGGACACCCTATAATAGTCTAATATTCATGAACCTATAATGCCTTGTGGAAAAAAATCTGCATGAAGTAGAATGCAGTTCTAATAGCCGTCGTAGTGTGACCACCATCACCAACATGCATGCACCTTTAAAAAGTAAAATCTCATCCCAAGTAATATTAGTCTCATACTAGAAATTGCAAATGGTACCAGTAGACAAACGATTGTCCCGTAGTGGTACCAGCAACAGGCTACTGACTTCTATTCTATCTAAATCTAGGATTTTATGTTGCTATAGCGCTAGTCTTGACAAATTTCGGATGTAGCACTAGTACTGGAAGGATACGTACTGGGTTAGCCCCCTAAGCCCACAAAGTAGATGATGTACTGCGTCCCCAGAACGAAAAGAGGAAGGTGCCAGGGTGGGCAAAGATTGGGAGGTTTGCGGTTAACCATGATCTATGATGTTCGTGCGATTCCCAAAGGTCATGTTGGTAACTAGAATAGCGAATCGAATATTAGAATAGAATTATATACAGGTCGGTCTTCTTCAGCCGTGAACTAGTAGTGACAGTGCCTATACGAAGAAACACGATTGCAAAGCGTGAAGAGAAGACCACAGATCTTCGTGATCGCAGCACCACCCCTTTAATTTCCTTCCAAAACGTTTAAACCATCCCTCGAATAAAATCCACCAGTTCCTGTTACCCCTCCTAGCAGTCCATTTTTCCCCGGCTACCCCTCCAGCACTCCCTTACTCCTTGTGGATTCCCTAATTCCCTCAAGCCCCGAATCTCTAGCACCCGCGGGTCAAGTATATAGCAAGGGCAGACGTGTGAGCATCACTGGCGGCAGCAGCCGCACTGGAAGTGGCTCTTGTACATATGTTCTGATAAAACTTCGATTTGTACTGCTATTCTAGTATATGGGGAGCCGCAAAGTCCAAACAGAATCCCCATCATAGTAAAGCACAAGATCGTAGTCTTTCCACGCGAAGGGCGGCTTGTAGCCGGGGTTGGGTTCATGGGTTAAACAGTTGAAGGCCTAGCGATTCTTGAGCAAGGTTCAGATTTAAGGGTTTAAGGTTTAGGCTGTAAGGGGTCGGGTTTCAGGGTTTAGGGGTTTATTGTTGAGCTTCAGGATTTAAGTTTAGGGTTTGTGCTCCGGGATCATTCGAGCGACTCTAGGGGTCTCCTATATGCCGTGCCATATATGAGCTATAGATATAGGAGATTATATAGGCCTATAGGGGACACCAAGGGTCGCCTTCATGGTGGTTGTGGTGGTGCTAGAAATATAGGTGGCCCTCTGGGTGATATAAGTAAACAATTTCTAAAAGTAATAGTACAACTGTATACTGTACTAGGCAGCAGCAGTATGCATATGTGTTTTGAGCATGTGTTTGCAAATTCTGCCTGTCATGACAACTACAACGGGAGAGATAAGTATACGAAGCCAAGCTAATGGAAGATTCAGTAGTATCCAAAATCGGATTATATTAGCCTGCTGCTCGTTGCTTCTTGCATACAAGATCAATCAACCCATGTAAATTCATTGTATGCCTGAGCTGAAAAGTTGTCAGATGCGCACATCATCAAGAGGTAAATCTCTTGCACACAGCACCTGCACAGGGATCGGGCGAACCTGCGCCTGTGTCCGTGTGGACCAAGATGTCGTACTTTTCGAGAGCATCTTAGTAGAACATAACAGGAGTCGATCCAGAAACCATCCAAAAGTTTCCAGCAATGAAACTTCAGGCTCTGGCGTTCAGCCAGTGCTTGCTTCATAACACCTGCGATGTAACCTTGGCTACACCAGGTCTGATAATTTTGGATCCAATCTCGGTTGACTTATTTATACACCTTCGCGAATTCGGGTTATCAACATGCAGCTGGGAAGCATCCAGCTGAAAAGATTCGCCACAGAGCAGCCATTGGTAGGCCCGTCCGGCCATTTGTCGGTACACTAGGGCACTCTAAGCTCATTGATCAGTTGTTGTATACAAACAATTGTATGCCTGGGGGTTGGAACCGAAGCCTTGATATTCCCAAGATATTCTAATAGGCTAATTTTTGCATGCATGAACATTATCCTGGGTCTGGGGGGAGAGGTACTTCAAGCCCATGATCTGTATGAAGTTAGGACCCAAAGACCCTAATCATGATAAATAGAACATAGTGCTTCTTGAGCACAATGCAGTCTCGGCAGCCTCAAGTAATGGAGACGTAACTCATGCAGATCACCTGCTTTGCCAGAGATGCACCGAAACAGGCGCTGGGTATGTAAAAACAGGCTTACCACCAAAGCCGGTTTCCTAAACAGGCTCAGATTCCCAGGGTTAACCCTAAACTTGAAACAATAAACCGTAAACCACTGGAGGATCTCACGACTTAGTAAGTCTGCTTAGTAACAGGGGAAGTTATGGGGCTGATGATAGGGGTTATTCTTGGGGATCGTACGGTAGACTTACTACGGCAAAAGACCGTAGAAGTACAGGGCATCGATATACCCTTGAAGACCTCTGCAAAGACGTGAGAAGACTTTAGGGGACCTCCATAAAGGTACCCCTAATGTTGCAACCCCCCTATGCACGCCAAAAAGTCACCATCAAATGGAAACAACGTCCTTCCTGGGGTTGCTGTTAAGGAGCTTGAATTAAGTCACCGTAATGGGAATAAATAATAATTAATAGGTATCCTCAATATTGTAACTTAACTTGAAATCCTTAACAGCAACCCAGTCTAGGGGTGTGTATGGACTGCAGGATGACTTTGAGAACTACAACAGCAAACGCTGCAGTTGGGTAGAAGTTTGCGGGGCAGTCCCGTGACCTCATGAACACTTGTAATCTGAACGTTACGATATTCTCACCACAGAATTTCCGGCCTAAGCCCGATAATCCCCTTCACTAATCCTAGAACCTAGAACCGCAAAGTGAAAAAACCTGGAAGCCTCAAGCTCAGAAGCGGCAAACAATAACAATAACTACCTGATTCCTTACAGGGGCATGTAAGGGGGACTCCTCATTTTTGGAAAGGCCATATGGAAGCGTATTATTGGCCTGAAAAGTACCACTAATTTTGGGAAACTCCGTATATGCGTTGGGGTTTGGGGCTCAGTTATTCTAAAAATCCAGGGCCCTCCTTGTACCCTTTAAAGAGGTGTCTATGGTCCCTAATAATGGTGTTTAGAATGTTAATAGAGGGTCTAGGAATATGTTTTTCATATTCCTTTTGGGATTTAGTAAGCCGAAAATGAAACTGTATTGAATAGCAATGGCCCAGCTAGTCATAGGTTCTGAAGCAGGCCTGTATAGGGTTGTTGTAGAGTTCAGGGTTTATTTAGAGTTTAGCGCTTAGGGTTTGGGGTTTAGGGTGTCCAGGGGCCAACAAAAGAAACCCAATCTTTCACTCCTTGCCCCGCCCTTACCGGGAGAGGCCAATACCCCTTAACTAGGAATATACCTTTGAGTAGAACACGACTCTTCAGATGATTGAGGTAAATTCCTTTTTGAAGGACTGTTGGTCTTCCTGGGTAACCATTACGACAAATGTTCGCCGAACATCGGAGACGACATTCTTGCGAACATCTAGCAGGTGCGTTGGGGTTCGGACTTCGAGAAATTTTGGGTCCCCCGCCAAATACCCACAAATGCCGCAAAACTTATTCGATTGTCTCTCAGGCAGACACCAGGCAGGGCACTGGAATTGCCAATCAGTTGCAAATTTGGGATTTCCTTGGACCTGGTCCAGGGTTTGAAGGCTTCAGTGATTTGGGGTTGACGATTCCAGGGTTTAGGGCCCAAACTATCAGTCTAACGTCTCCGCCCAGCTGACCAAATTCCTCCAATCTATAACTTCGGGGAAATTCTGTTAATCTTCCAGTTCGGATAGCCTCCCCGAAGCTCACAAATTGGGCTGTATGGGGTATGTTCAAGAAGAGGCACGGACAGGAAGACCTTAAACCCCTTTTGCATAAACCGTAACGACCCCGCAAACAAATCCGAGAGACTTGGCTTGTGCAAGGCGTTCGACCTCTGCGACTCGCCAGTTGGGTTTAGGACTTTTTGGGTTTCAGGGTTTCGGGTTTAAGGGTTCAGGAGTTTAGGGNNGGTTTAAGGCTTTAGGGGTTTGAGGCTTAGGCCTTTGCGTTGATCTGGTCGGCCACTACTTTACTTTTCCCTGCCTGTAACAATGCTCCTATGTTTTGCGAAGTAACCCCTGAGTTTGGCGGAGATATCTTGCTGAACCTCTTTAGCCTCAACCAAGCCCTAAAGCCTTAACCCTAA
>CAJNIZ010006796.1:0-16823 GCA_905231905.1 Symbiodinium pilosum | reverse complement strand
AATTCAAAAATCCAAAAATTTTCGAATTTTCGCATATGCCCCCCAAACCAAATCGCGTAAATTTCGCTCATCGTTTCGTTGTCACATAATTCCTACAGTATGGTACACCCTGGCGGCGTGTATTTGTGGGGATTAGCTTTTCGACCTCATCCTATTGATACTATAGGGCCCACGTTTGTGGCGTTCGTGAAAAAGCATATAACTCAGGGATTTTAGTTCTGTGTAGTGCCTTTACAGATACGATGCTTATTTTTGTGAAGCAGCTTAGTATCCTTACCATTCATGTTAATCTACCAAGCATGTGCTAGATTACAGGAAGAACAGGAAAGAAAGGCTCGGGGAAGGTTGAAAGGAGGCTTATAGGAAGCCCCAAGGTTAGTAAAGGAGAAGGATCGAGATTGGCTAGGGGGAGGGGGGGGGGGCAAGCCATATTCTATCTACTTAAGGGGGACTATAACCCTGAAGTCCCGCACACAACCTGTTCAGACTCTCGTCATGCTACGTCCAACGCAGGTTTGGTTGCCAGAGCCGCGGTCAAGGCTCTTGCCGACAGAAAAAAGTTGAGAAAAAAGGTCTATATTGGGGTTTAGGGTTTAGGGTTTGGTCCCCCTATATTGGGAAACTACCACATAAGCCATCGTAGTACTTTCCATGTTCTTTTCCATAATCCCTATATATCCCCAATATAACTGCCCACAGAAAAGTTGAGGTGTCTGGAGTGTAGGGTGAGGCATAGTACAGTGTAGGGTTCAAGGTGTAGTAATTTTGGAGTCTACCTGCACCCCAGAAGTAGGTAAAATAATAGGCCAAAACGCCTAGAAGTACCGCCAAAAGCCATTATTCTACATACTTTTGAGGGTTTAGGTAAGGTTTAGGGTTTACAGCAGGGCAGAGTCCTATACGGCTCAGAGTATGGCCAGCCACCCAGGGTGAAGTCTAGGGCTTAGGGCGTGTTATGCTCATCCAGAATATCGGGGCTTCCCAAAATTAGGGGTACCATTTTGGGGGTCCTGATAATAAGGATTACAGTATTTTGGGGTCTATATTGGGGCCCCCTGATTTGGGGAAACAGCCATATTCACATTTGGTCGAGATTGAGCTCGCTTGGCTTCTGAGGCGGACGTGGGGTCGTTATAATAAAACCTCCCGCCAGGTTCATGACTAGGGCCAGGGGGCACATGGTTTATTATCAGGGGGAAGCGATTGCAATACGAGGAGTGCACTATAATGTCCCCATTTCAATGATTTCGCACTCGCAAACACCTCTACTACAATGTTCGGGCATGACTTTTTGCATAGAAATACCGTAGGGCTCCCTGCAGGCACTATATACAGGCTTAATTTCCCAACTCATGTATGCATTTTATATCTAAAGCTTTTGACTTAGAAGCCTGCAGGGCGAAGGGTTTCGGGATGGACTTTGCCTCTACAGCTGGGGGATTTCTCTTCTTAAGTATATCACAAAACCTTAGTTTTTTGCATATCTACTAGAACTTGAACCCCAAACCCTAAACTTGTATTACCAGGCTTTGGGATACGAAGTGGTTGTGATTTGGGTCTTTCCCCGGAAGAACAGCAGCATCTATGGCCGAGTATGCGGACTTCCCAATCTAAAGTCTTACATCCTATACTTTAGGAGGCCCCCCCACCCTGTAATAGTGGTGTACTAGGAAAAGAAGAGGAACTTGACATAGTTACTGTCATCCCTCGTATTATGGGGAGGGGGTCCACCTAACCTATATGTGGAGGCTGCGAAGAATTGCTCAGCGTTTATGTCCTCTCCTGTTGATATTCTAAGCCAAGGTTCCATTTCTACAAAAAGCATATCACTGCCTTTAGCAAAGAAAAAACAAAGCTCGAAAGCCCTACAAACATAAGCTTCACCTTAGAACCCCACCATAACTCCACCCCCCTCCCCTTTACTTACATTAATTCTTCTGCACTTCATAGACAGACCGCGGCATGAACGACCTGCTATTGGGGCGTCCAGGTGGGACAGGACCTGTGCGTAAAAAGAGCAAGTGAGGTCCGGCCGAGCCCTGTTCCAATAGTCTTCCCACCTTAATAACCCCTTCTTTCTCCCGTGTATAATCCCCCATATGACCCCTTTTTGGAGTTCAGACGACTATATCTCATATGTGCCAATCAAACCGAAGCCCTCCCGTGCTCAGGGTTCCAGTCACCAGATTAGCTTTGTTTTTTGTCGAGCCTTGTTCCGACTGCCAGTTCAGTCCAAATGCCCAGATTAGGGTTCAGGGTTAGGGGTGCTCAGGGCTCCAGTCGCCAGAACAATTTTTATCTATATGCGGCAAACCGAAACAATACCTCAAGGGTTGTAAGTACGTGCCCAAAGCATAAGAGAAGTTCTTGTCGTACTTTGTAGGTACTTTACTCCCTCTGGTATACCTTGAAGATTCTCAGGAGGTGCTTTCACATTTTTCCATTTTAAGATGTATGGTCTATGTCTGCAGAAGTACTAGCATAGGCTCATAGGCGTGTGTGGTTTAATCAGTTGCTAATACTCATGAAGCAGAGGTGAGACACTAAAGCTGTTAAGGCCAAGCATCCTCGAACCTAAAACTCCTAAACCTAAACCCTGAACCCTAAAGCGCAATTATTCATCCCTATACAAGACTCCTTGGTTGTCTCTAAGGTCGTAGGGGGTGGGATATTGCGCCCTTGGAGCAACTCCCAGAATTCAGGGTGTGAGAGTCTTCATCTTCCATGCTTTATTCAGGCAATATGTTTCGGGCTTCGGAATAATCATGGTCCCAAAGGTGTTAGCCAGAATAGGAACCATGAATTCACTCATCACAGCATATATGGCTGTTTGCAAAGGCAGGGCGACCCCCATATAAACCCCAATCCCAAAACCAATGAAGCCCTAAACCCAAACCCTATATACCCCACTAAACCCTAAACCATACACCCTACAAAGCCACGCTGCACCCTGAACCCTATGAGACCCTAAACACTGAACCCAAACCTAAACCCTAAGCCCTCTCTCAAGCTTGGACCTCACTTCGCCACGAAATTTGGGGCATCTAGCCTCAGCCTAGGTTGTTGTTTAGGGTTTAGGGTGTAGGGTGTAGGGTTTAGGGTTCAGGCTTGGGGTTTAGGGGTACAATAAGAATCTATGCGGGGCACCTAGCCTCATCCTAGGCTGCTGTTAAAACACTTACCTGACACGGTTTAGGGTTTAGGGCTTAGGGGTTTGGGGCATAGGTATCAGGTTTAGGGTTGAAGGGTTTGCGGGGGATTACCCGTTCCCCCCCGCAATGGAGAATCAAATGCAAAAGGGCATGCAACATGACGTGGAAGCGATTATTCTAACTTTACCTGAACTTAGAAAGGAATGTAGAATAATTGCCTTTTGGAGTAGTTTAAGTGGTTTCGGGCCGTTAGTCTGAGGTTCCCCCTAAGCCCTAAACCGCAGTGGACCACAATGCTTCGGTTGAAGGGCTTAGGGTGTTTGGGCTTAGGAGCTTAGTCAAACTACGTTACCATGATGAAGGGTTTAGGGTTCAGGGGCCTAAGTTAAGTTGCCGTAATCTGGTAGTTTCCCTAAATAAGGGGACCCCAATATAGACCCAAAAATACTATAATCCTTGTTATGGGGACCCCCAAAAAGGTACCCCTAAACCCTAAACCTCAAAATACAATAATCCTTCTTAGGGGGACCCCCAAAAAGGTACCCCTAATTTTGGGAAACTACCATCTAGCTTGGGTACTGCCCCCCCTCAGTAACAGTTGCATAATAATTATAATATGGTTATATCTAGCCCTTAATAGGATCCCTAATATAGACTGTTACTGAGGGGGGGCAGTACCCAACATCCAGCGTTTAGAGCTTGGGGCTCCTAAGTCAGGTTACCACACGATCAGTTGTTAAACACGTGGGCTTAAAGGTTGAGGTTTTATGGCTTAGGGGGTTCAGGCTCAGGGTTTGAGATTTGGGGTTCAGTGATCAAAATAAAATCCTAAGCTCTAAACCCTAAACCGTAAGCCCTAAGCCCTAAACCCTAAACCCTAAACCCAGTCAGTCAGGGCAGCCCAGCAGCCTTCACAGGCGGAACAAGAAGTAGCCGACTCCTCGAAGTCAGAGCTTAGTGCTTCAGTGTTAAGCTTAAGAGGTGCCAGTGAGGGTTTGAGGTTTAGGGTTTAGGGTTTAAGATTTAGGGTGTAAGGTTTAGTTTACAAAGTTTAGGGTTTAGGGTTCAAGGTTTAGGGTTTAGGGTCTAAGGATTAGGGTTTTAAGGTTTAGGGTACAAAGTTTAGGGTTTAAGGTTTAGGGTTTAGAGTCTGTGCGTCTTAGGTCAGGGCTGATGGTTTACAGTTTAGTCGGCTGGCACTCAGATGCATGTGAGAAATACACTTATAGCATGTTGCACCTTGTTCCAGATGAGAAAATCTGGAATGCCTCCCCAAACCAGACCCGCAAATCCTAGGCCGAAGCCCTATACGATGAACCCTGGAATTTCTGATGACACTACTTGCTACATCCGCATGTGCTATCGTGTGCTTGTAAGTAGTACTATGCTTCCAGGTCTGCATGTTACATGAAACAGGGCTGGAAGGCGGCGTAAAGCTGAAAGATAGCACTAGGGCCAACTAGGGATCAGCATTTAGTGTCACGAACGTGCGCAAGTCCTACCTATCAAACATCAAGAGGCACAAAAGACCCAACAATTTGAGAAGTCGTGTGTGTCTTGCCTAAATCAAATCTCGCATGAGGTCTCTCTCCTTCTCGACGCATCATCGCAAGGAGACGCCTGAGTATCGGAGTGCAAGGTGCAGTTTCAAGGTTTGGTTTTCATGTACTTGAGGGGTAGTATACTACTATGCTGACATCACGGAGACAAACCTTCCCACGTTGGGCTTTAGTTATCCCAAAAACCCTATCTCCTCTCTATCCCTATCTACTTCTATGTAACCCCTATAACAATCTTTAAAGGGACCCCAGTACGGGCTTTAGTCGAGGCTAAAAGTTCAGGATTCCACCCTTTATTCTCAGGGTTGGAGCAGAATGCATTGGCTTCCCAGATGTGTTTGGAGTCTTTGCTGTTCGCCGTCTGAGTCTGTACCCTAAACCCTAAACCCACCCTAAACCCTAAACTTTTTCTGCTAAGCCCCTGGGCTGGCTCTAGGTCAGCTGCATCGCACACTGGGCTTCCGGAAGCCTCAATCGGGTTTCGGGCCTTCACGAAAAATTCTACACTGTAGGCTTGTAGTCTGTGCGGTGCCGAGCGAAGGGTGCAGTCAAGTCAACCCCTGGCACTGAGGCGGAAGACTGCAAGAAGGTATCAGGGTTTAGAGTTTAGGGCTACGGTGGATGCAAAAAACCCTTTATGACCCTGAATACCTTACACCTTGGGACTATAGTACTATGGTATAGCAAGGTTTTTAATATCAACTGCAGCCATGTCTCATGCGGCGTTTTCAGGTTTTAGGGCTTCAGGGTGTGGGGTCTTGCGTAGTCAGAGCCATGAGCGTGAGGCGGCTGCATGGGATGCTACTTCCAGGAAAAACCCAGATTGCTGGGGTTTAGGGTTTAGGGTTCAGGGGTTCAGGGTTTAGGGGTTTAGGGGTTTAGGGTTTAGGGGTTTAGGGTTTAGGCTGTTGCTCCAGGATCCGGGGAAGAAGATGAGGGGAATATGTAGTCTCAACTCCGAGTATCCCCCTTAATAACCCTTGCAGTAGTTTCCTTTCTATAACCCCCTATGAAACGCCCTTGGAAAAAGTTTGGACTATAGCTCAACCCTAAACCCTAAGCCCTAAACTCCAAATCGCAAATCCATGTAATAGCCCAGCGATCCCTATTGTTGACCTACCTGCTGAGAGCCCCTGACTATCCAAGTAGGGCATGGAAGTCTAAAGGATGAGGGTTTACGGTTTAGGGGTTAAGGGTTTAGGGTTTAGGGTTTAGGGGTTAAGGGTTTAGGGTTTAGGGTTTAGGGGTTAAGGGTTTAGAGCTTCGGGTTTGTGGATTAGGGGTTTCGGGTTAAGGGTCTAGAGTCTAGGGGTTTAATTAGGATGTAGGGTCTAAAGCCGGGGCTGATGTTCTTAAGCCCAAAACCTAAACTTTTGTGCTTTTGTTGTATTGTGGGTCTGTCCTTCTGAAATGGCATGCACCTTTGTAAAATGGCGTAGGACATAGGGGGAACCCCACTCTCACACTTTCTGGTTTAGGGTTTAAGGGTTTGAGGGCTTTAGGGTTTAGGGTTAAGGGTTTAGGGTTTAAGGGCTTAGGGTCAAGGGTTTAAGGGTTCAAGGTTTAAGGGCTTAGGGTCAAGGGTTTAAGGGTTCAGGGTTTAAGGGTTTAGTGTTTAGGGCTCCGGTCTTTCCACCTGCTGACCCCAAATGCCTGCAGCTCAGTCATCTTCAACTACCCCACAGTTCACTAAGTAGAACTTTAGGGTTTAGGGTTTAGGGAACTTTAACGCCCTTTGAACTAAAACCCTGAAGCCCTCAACCCTGAAACCCAGACTCTGACACCCTGAAACTCTGAAACCTAAAGCCCGAAAGCCTAAAACCCTGAACCCTAACCGTCAAACCCAAAACCCTTCCCCTAAACCCCTGAGCCCTAAAAGCTTCAACCCCCAAACCCTAAAACCCTATACGCTGAGCCCTCTATAGAACTCTATTAAAGCCCCAAACCCTAAACCCTAAATCCTAAAGCTTAAAACCCTAAATCCTGAAACCCTAAACCTCAAACCCTAGAGCCTAAACCTCAAACCCTAAACCTCCACGCTAAGCACTCTGTTTAAAGGACAAGGAGGTTGGGCAAAGCAGCTCTTCATCATGGATGAGGTTCCCCACAACAGGCCAGATCTTCCTTGCTACAGGGATTTAGAGTTTAGGGTGTAGGGTTTGGCATTTAGAGTGTAGGGTTTACGGTTTGGGATTTAGGGTTTAGGGTTTAGGGTCTGAGATTTAGGGTTTAGGGTTTAGGGTCTGGGATTTAGGGTTTAGGGTTTGGGATTTAGGGTTCAGCATCTCAAGTACAAGCATTCCCTAGTAGAGCAACATATTATGCAAGTTACGTAGCAATACCCACCCGCCCATAGGATCCCCTGAGATGAAGAACATTTTGTCGGCTTATCTTTTTTCGTCTCGCGGCACCGTCTCTACACGGCTTGGAAACAGCATGAACACATACTCTGTCATCGTTCTGCTAAACAGGCGTCTGAAAAGTAAGAAAGTTTTGACTTAGGAAACCCTAAACCCTAAACCTTAAACCCTAAACCCTAACCCCTAAACCGTGTGCTCTGTCATTGTTCTGCTAAACAGGCACCTGAAGAGCAAGTAGGGTCTTGCGTTACGACAATGGAAATGCTTTCTTTACTTCCTGTTGATACAACGCTTAATTTAACTATACCGAAGGATTTCTTCCCTGCTTTAGCAATGCGTCTTGTAGCATCCCCACCCCACCCTGGAACCAACTTTTGGGGGTCGTTGGGCTTATATTTGGGTTATATTGGGGTATTATATTGGGGTTCTATATTGCGGTTGTATATTGGGGCTATATTGGGGTTATATTAGGGTTATGTCGCTAAGGGCCCCCATGTGCCCCAAGGATGTCCTTCAGCACAGAACACTGGAGGGCTGACACCGTGACGAGCCCCGCCTATCGGATCAATGCAACTTGTATAATCCCTACCCCACCTCCGGAAGCAACCCCTATTCTGGGGGGGCCTCTGGGAGGGCCTGGAGTTATTTGCAAGTCAGATTTGCCTTATTGACAAGTCGGATTTTCTTACTTGCGAATGAGGCAAATCTACTTGTGAATAAAGCAAACCCACTCATGAATAAGGTCGTTTGAAAGGTATCTTGTGAATAAGGTCAATCATACTTGCAAAAAACGAAGTCGCTTTGATTTGCTTGTGAATAAGGTCAATCCTACGTGAGCGAACTAACCTTGTTTACGAGTCAGCAAGGACCTTATTCACAAGTTAAGGTCAAAAACCAACCTCATTCATCAGCTAAGGCCAAAAGGACCTTATTTACAATTTGCCTTATTCACACATGGATTTACCTTATTCACAAGTTAGATTCGCCTCATTCAGATATGCAATTAAAGTGTAAATACATAATAAATAAGAATATGTATGTATACATAGGTAAGAGAGGATTTAGGGTTTAGTTTCTATGGTTTAGGGTTCGGGCATCTTCGGATGTCGGATGTAAAGGGCTTTTAGGCTTTAGGGGTTGGGGTTGTGCAGTCCAGGGCTTTGGGGCTTAGTGCTTAGGTATTGCGCTTTAGGTTTAAGGGTTTGGGGGTTTAAGGTTTTAGGTTTTGAGGGTTTAGGATTTTTTGGGTTTAGGGTTTCCGGGTGAGGATTGGAGGTTTAGCGTTTCGGGCTATACTATGTGGATGCGGCGTCCACAAAAACCTGCCAAACAGTGTTGCTTTCTCTTGTGCGGCTTCGGACCCTGAACCCCTAAACCCTCAACCCTAAACCTTAGGATTTAGGAGCCTAAGCCCACAACCCTGAAAACTCAACCCAAACTGTGAAGGACCTTGCACAGGGTTCATCCCGGCTAGAGAATTCTCAGCCAGTTTCAGCAGAAGAGATCCGACTCCAAGGTTTGACAATCCAAGGGTGTAGGGTTTAGGGTTTAGGGCCTAAAGTAGGTGGATTGCTGCTCCACTAAGACTGGTGACTGCAAGGGATAATGGTGATTATATTGGGGACATTATGCCTAAGCCAGTAATATTGACTCTGAGGGATAATGGTAATTCTATTAGGGCCCTTGTTGAATCCTATTGTACCACTATTAATACAGGGTGGGGGGGTTCCTCCTAACACCGAAATCCCAAACCCCATATTCAAAACCTTACCCCAATCACACTTATCAAGACTAGGCTAATCGCCCCTTGCCACTTTAACAAGATGTAAGCTCTTCCAAACCCTAAACCCTAAAACCCTAAACCTAAACTGTTCTAGTACAGCACGATGGGAATAGTTATGACCTCACCCCCAGACTGATATTCTAAGTTCCCCAGTAACCCCTTCATGATCAGGGTACCCTTCTTCCTACTATTCAGTTTTTATAAAGAGACCCCGATATAAGAAGGACAAAGGGTACTACTGGGGTACCTAAAATAAGCTATAGTCTAAACTCCTAGTATCCCCCTTAATAACCCCTATTGTAGCCCCCTATATAATCCCCCTTTAAGGAGTTAAGACTATGGCTCATATTTTCCTACATAATCGCACCTTCATCTGAAAAACTAGACATCCGAAACCTTGGCTTCCACAACAATCGCTTTAAAACCGTTGGGCTTTTAGATCCTGCCCTGAAACTCCTGGGACTCCCTAAACCCTAAACCTACATCCTAAACCCTAACGCGGTTGGAGCTTTCTGAGGGAAGGTTTGGGCTTTGGGGGGCTATAGAGCTCGAGGATCCCAATAGGAGGGTCCAAGAGCAGTAGGGTTATAGTCCCCGTTAAGTAGATAGAATATGGCTCTGGGTATAATACAATAAGATCCCCATATACCCCATATTCTATCTACTTAAGGGGGACTATAAGCATCAGCCTTAAGCCCTCAATCCCTAAACCCTATCTAAGCCCTTCATCCGAGGCGCTGGTTATCAGTTCCAGATGAGTCGCACAGAAGCGCGGCCTGGACATTTAGTTGTGGTGGGGGGGGCTTACCCTCAGAACACCCTTCTAGTCCTTGTATATCCTCTCGGGTCCCTAGGGTACCCCGGTTTTCAAAAACTCCAATATAAGGATGATGTGAAGATTTTTGGAGGAACGGGTTATATACACACAAGAAAGTGCAAAACGTGTGCACGGTAGGCCCAAACAGTCTTGCCCTAAAGCTTCATGAACATACTGCTTGGAGAATTTAAGGACCAATGTAAGCATTCTCCCCTAAACCCTAAACCGTTGTTTGTAGGCTAAGAGCTCCAGGCATCGCATCCTTCAGCATCTTGGGCAACCCAACCCCAGGGTTTAGGGTTACCCCAGAATTCCATCCATGAAGGCGAAGCACTTGACATGGCGAGACGGCCTGATAACGACTGGAGGGTTTAGGGCAAGGGAATTCTTAATAGCGACAGCTTTCGGATGCGTAGGACCATTATCCCTTGCGATTTGTTTTCCGCATTTCTTAAGGGATCACTGATACTGGGACAGCGGGAATCTGTAAGGACCCTGAAGGTGTTACAATTTTCCTCGTGGTGGCGATCATATGCAAGGTTTTCTCGGGCTTGTTCCACGAAAAATCATGGCTCGCGCTTCAAGTTGGTCTCATGTCCTGGCCTATGGTGGCGAGGAAAGAAATCTTCGGCTTCTTATTCAACCTACAGGACTCCTATTGGGACCCTCCAGCCACTAAGAGTGACCACGAGGTATACCGGTAATTATCGTCCCGCAAAAAAGGTTCCCATTCTACGGCAAGAAGTTGGTGAAAGCACCACCTAACCTAGTAACCCAAACCCCCTAAAGGATCCAAAAAATGGAACCCCCTAATAATCCCCTAGTTTCGCCGATGTAGTGATGGGTTCATATTGGGGGGTTCCATGTTTTGGATCCTGTAGGGGGTCTGGGGAAGAGATTCTCTGCATAGACTGCAACCGTAAGGGTCCACGTACCCAGCAACCATATTTTTGCCCCATACCCCGTACTACAATTTCCACCACCGTTGAGGCAATTGAGTGAATTTGCCCAAGACTCTTCTGGTTTAGGGACCCTGAACCCTGAACCCGAGAATAGAAACCCAAAGCTTGCGAGATCCTTCAGGGTGGTTTAGGGTTTAGGGTGGTGTGTAAAGGGTTAACCTGGTTCCTGCCCCCCACCCATTAACAGTCCATAATCATCGGTGTCATAAAGGGGCTCTACATAGTAGTATTCTAAATATTATCCAACAAATATAATGTGTGGGGGCAGTACCCATGCAGGGGTTAACTTTAAAAAAGTACCACCACAGCGAGAAATCGAGAAATGTTCAGGCCCTGACTGTCTGGATCGATTCATCAGGCACCTCACTAGATGGCGGGAAGATGCCATCGCGTAAACCCTATACCCTAAACTCTTACCCTACACCCCAAACCCTAGTCTATCGCTTCGCAACCCTAAACCCTAAACTCTAGACCCTAAATCCCTAAACCCTAAAAGGGCCATAGGTTAAGCGGCTTCCAATGCTTGAACTTTGCTACGGGAATAACTCCCAAGCTCTTTCAGGTCAGCTCACGATTGGCTCGAATATGGTCACTAAACCCTAACGCCTAAAGAGTAGTTTTTTCATGTTCTTTTCCAGATCCTTGTTTTACCCCCTATATATTACCTTAACACCCCTATACCCTCTGTATAACCAACATAACCGTAGTTTCCGTTTTCTTTTCCATTATCCCTATAGAAACCCCATATAACCTATTCAAGTCAGCAGCTTCAGAGTTCAGGGTGGGTTACTATAAACCCACTATAGACCTTCAACTCTTAACCGTGCAGTGTCTAGGGGGTGGCTTCACTTTCGGCTGTAGGTTAAGGGTTTAGGGTTTAGAGTTTAGGTTGCATTCCAAAAATGTGTTCCTCAACTCTGTCTTTGAAAGGCCCTCTTCCAGGCTTCCTCTCTGGACCTTTCATGGGGCATTGAACGGAGGCTGTACTTGGAGGGTCAGAGGGGCTAAGTTAGTGTACCTGAGGGTTATATTGGGGTTATACAGGGATAATGGAAACTACAGGGATTAAAGGGGTTATATAGGGAGTATAGGGGTTTTAGGGTAATATAGGGGTTACATAGTAAGCCATACATTATCCCCCAGTCATTCCAACAATTTCATACTTCCTACGCCCCATTGACCCTCCAAGTAAGGACTTCAGAATTCAGCGAATTGTGTCAAGGCCCGTTGCTCTCTTGTTAAACACTACCCTAAAACCCAAACCCAGAACCTAAACCACAGGCCTTAGCGGAACTGCTTGACCCTAAACCCCCACGCTCGAAGGCCATGGAGTAGCGCTACAGCCCAGACCCCCTAAAGGATCCAAAAAAATGGACCCCCCTTATAATCCCCTGCACCCCCCAATGTAGTTAGGTGTTCATGCTGCGGGGGTTCCAGCTGTTGGATCCTTTAAGGGGTCTGGGAGCATGGAAGGGTCTTGCAGATTCATGTTTATTACCATTACTTGAGTTTGGGGGAGGTTATTTTGACTTTGCAAGTTTATACGGCATATAGGCTTGAGGGTTTAGGGTTTGCAGTTTAGGGTTTAGCGTTCATAAGGTTTAGGGTTTAGGGAACCAGGAATGCAAAGCGTCAGCGATTTCAGAAAGAACTCTGAAACGGACTGAACAAGCAAATGTCCCACCCAAAGGGTCCTTGTAGATACATAGTGCCCAAACGGGCTCTCACATGACGATTTCCTTGAGGCTCAGGTATCTACATAAACCCCCCCTGCGTGAGCTTAGCAGCGCCCCAGGGCCACCAGAATTCAACGCATCGTCTACATCCCTTCTTCCCGCTTGACCGTGCTGTTCTTGTCTACCGCTACAGATCTTGGGCTATTTGCTTGCTGCAGGCACATGATCGAATTACTGCAAGACCCCAAGTGCCCCTAAACTTTGGGAATTACCTGTAATCCTCTAGCATATGAGTTACAGTCAATCCAGGCCGCACCACAAACAGATCACAGGCTTTCCGGGAATCATCAAGCAATGCTGTGCAGGGTTGACATTCAGGGAAACTTCCCTGTAGTTAATGGACATGGGTTTCCATCAGGGGAAAGGTTAATGCCCCTAAACCCTAACCCTAAACTTCCCTACACCCTAAACCCTATACTGCACTACCCGGAGGGACCCCTATGGCAACCATTGATGGTCCCATGGCAACACTAATAATTATTTGCAACACTAATATTTGCAACACTAATATTTGCAGTAGCTCATACTTAACCCTAAGCCCTAAGCCCTACTCTCGATACCATTTAGAGTTTAGGCTTTAGGGTTTAAGGCCTATACGTATCCTATAAAGGGTGATATGAATGCCATGCGGGCTTCAAACATCCAAACCGGCAAAATGTCAGACATCTCAGACCTATGTTTCTGAAGCCGCCCGCATCTCGCGTTCCCTTCAAATCCGGTGGGTCCATCTTGCCTAGCCTTCATGTATATCCCTGGGGTTTTTAGTCTAGAAGTAGTACCCGCATTGGGCCCTAAAGTCTTTAAAGAATACCTATATAACGCCTTGGGGTAAGGGAGTTTTCCAAAAACGAGATCCCTTCCCTGGTGCCCTCATCGTTGGAAACTACCATGTAGCCCAATGGTGCTACCATGGATCCAGGTCAAGCTCTTGTGGCTCACTGTAGTATATACAGCTTACACAAAAAGACCGCAGTGATGCAAACTCTGAAAACCTTTCCGGTCAATGCCGAAACCCTAAACCCTAAACCCCTAAACCCCTAAACCCTCCGCACAGGCTGAGTCTGCGACTGCGTTTTCATCTGGGATCTGGAAAGGAACGCCGGGCTTCCAAACCTCGAACTATACCAGGAAGCATGCGGCACAAATGCGTACGCTTTAAAGTCAGTCATAAGATGCGAACCCTAGGCCACTATTACAGGGTGGGGGGTTCTCCTACAGTAAACCCTAAACCCTGAACCCTAAACCCTAAACCCTATGCCGACCCACGGATTCGGGCCGTAGGGCTGCCAGTCCTCAAGGTAATCATGGTTCCGAACACCAAATCCCCTCCCCTAGGATGTAAGACCCCCATGCCCCTCATTTTGTATATCTTTGGAGGACCCTCCCCCACCCTGTAATAATGGTGTAATAGCAGTAGAATCGGGCCCCAATATAATCCCTGTTATCCCTTGTAGTCACTATTACAGGGGGGGGTCCTCATAATGTATATCCCATTGTGGTAATAAATGTTATACGAGGCATAATAGTCAGTATTAGGGGGGGACTAAACCCTAACTTTAAACCCTAAACCCTAAACCCTAAAACGCGAGGGGTGGGGAGTTTGAGTCAACACTAGGGGTTTAGGATTTAGGGTTCAGGGTGTAGGGTTTAGGGTTCCATGCAGACTGTCTCGACAGCATCGGGTCGATTGCAAACATGCCAAGACGACTGAGACAGACGACAACAAATGTTAGCAACAACTAGTAACATCATTAATATTCGTAATAATAGCAATAGTAAGAGTACGCGATGAAGAGTAGGAGTCACATGGCCACTAATCAAAACAACGTATCCCGCGTTAGAGGTCTGGAACGGAATTCAGGGACCTGTTCGGACCTCTGGATTGTGGTCTGGATCGGGATGTCTGTTTCCCCTTATTCCGGACTAATCATATTAAAGAGTATCCATATGATCTATAGTCTGAACTCCTAGTATGTATGCCCCTCAGTAACCCCTATAGTAGTCCCCATATAACCCCCCTTTAAGGAATGCAGACTATTGCTCAATTTACAGCTCTAGCCACAAGCACCAGACCCTGAAACCTAAACATTAGACCCCAAACCCCAAAACCGTAAAACCCTGAAACCAAAAACCCTAAAACCCTAAACCCCAAAACCCCTAAAAATCTAAAACCCTAAAACCCTCAAACTTCAAACCCTAAAAACCCGAACCCGGGATGAAGCCGTGGCGCCAATGTCCTTGCCCTGCGGCTGCGTCCGTCATTGTGATGCGCTACGCCGCCACGCTCGCCCTTCAGTAGCATGCGGGCCTGCCAACTTAGGATGTGGGGATTGAGGACCTAGGGGGTTTTTGAGCGCTTAGGGTTTTAAGGCTTAGGATTTGGGATTGAGGATTTAAGCGTTTTAGGGTCTAGGGCTTTAAGGCTTAGGGTTTAGGATTGAGGGTTAAAGTTTTACCCGGGGTTTAGGGTTTTAAGGCTAAAAGCTTACGGCCATATAGTCCCCCTTTAAGTAGATAGAATATGGCTTTGGGTATATTATAATAGGAGCCCTAAGATCCCTACGTCCAAGCTCCAGATATCCAAGTTGTAACCGGACCCAGGGTTTAGGGTTTAGGGTTGGGAATTCAGCGAAATGCAGACCCCCGGTTAATTGGCCCCCTCCCCTTGACAGGGATTATAATAGGGGTGAGGGGGCTTATTAATCAGGATCCTACATTAGGGTGCGAGGCTGTGATTGAGTCTTGTGGAGTTATCCCCATGAACACTTTAGGGGGTTAAGGGTCAGGATGGTTTGTATGCATATAGCTACGGGGGTTGTCAAAACCATTGTTTCCCAGTGAGGAAACTCATCCAGAGAGCTGTAGTCTAACAAATTCCCGGTCGAACCCCGACCACCCTGTCGACTTCTCTGACTTGGGGACATTTTGGGTGGACCCGATTTGTAAGGTGATCATGTTAGGGTTATACCACTATTAAAGGCTGGGGCGTTCTACCTGAGGGACCTTTCAGGTTGCCAGCTGTCAGCAGAATGGCCCCTTGTGGAATGCCTTTGACAATGCAGGCGGAAATTTTGACTATTACAGCTACTCTAGCTACAAACACTGCTATTCCCAGTGTAACTATGGATTTTCTTCTTACAACCCTCATAAACACGGTGCCAGGTCGCTTCTAGAACGATCTTGGAGTTAAGGCTTTGGCGTTAGGGCTTTTGGGATCTAGGAAATTTGAAGGTTTTGTAAGGTTGCCTCACCACACAGGCTTCAGACCTTAATCGTCTAAACGCGAGCCTGAACTCCCGGGAAATAGTTGCTTTCCCCATAACACTCCAACTGATGCATGATGTGGCTGGGATGTGTTAGCACCGACATGTACAGAAAACATGAAGCCCAAACCTACAAACGTTAAACTCGGACTTCCATAGACCGATTTACCCAGGAATATGGGACATCTAGAAAGGAGATCCGTCTTAGTGGTTCTTAGAAATCACGCAATCGTAACAAAAAAGGCCATATTGGGTGCTCTACTTTCTAGATCCTCTCAGGGGCCTGGGTAAATGCCCAAACTTAAGCCCTGAACCCTCAAACCGAAACCCACCTCTTTCATCAGGCACGGTGGTAGGCCTTAGACAGGACCCATGTGCGCAGTGCAGGTCTGCTAGTTGAGGAATTCCCAGGAGATTCTTTTACGAACTCGTTGGGTTTGGGGTGTAGGGACCCCGTTGACAACTGGGCGACACCACGCATACCCCCGAAGCGCTCAATCTACCTGGACCCTCAAAGTATGTAGAATAATGAGGTTCAGGGTTTGGGCTTAGGGTTTATAGGTCTTTTGGACGATTTTTCGGTGTTTCGGCCCATTGTTTGACTTACTGTGGAGGTCCAGACAGGTTTTCGTCTAACAAAACTTCTCTCATGACATTGTGGGCTCCACACCCCTCAATCCCGAAGCACCCTACTCTCGTTTAGGGTTTAGGGTTTAGGGTTTATAAACTTTGAACCCTAAACTCTACAGTCCCTAAGCCCTAAAGCCTCAGCCTAAGCCGCTCAAACCCAAGCATTACATGCTGAAACGGTCCCCTCCACCTCATTTGTATCCCCTTCTTCGGGGGGCTCAAAAGGTGGGATGAAGGTAGGTGTTGAAGAATTCCGAGTACAAAGTGTACTTTTTCGGGGGCTTATTTCCTATGCCCGACCTTCCTTTACCCCACCGTTTGAACCCTCTGACTTCTATGCGAGTGATCTCGAAGCCTGTGTTATTGGATAGGGCCTCGGGGAAGGCTATACCCTAAACCCTTCTAGTCCCCCTTCAGTAGATAGAATATGGTGTATATGGGGATCTTATTCGAATATACCCAAAGCCATATTCTATCTACTTAAGGGGGACTATACACCCTAAAGTCTATACTCTTAGATCTGGAGGGCGGTGCGTTGTGGGGCCTGCGTTTTTGAAGTAG
>CAJNIZ010006795.1:0-17115 GCA_905231905.1 Symbiodinium pilosum | reverse complement strand
TTTGGGGTTTAAGGGTTTAGGGTTCAAGGGTTTAGGGTTTAAGGGTTTAGGGGTTTGGGGTTTAGGGTTTAAGACTTTAGGGTGTAAGGGCTTGAGTTCACGGCTCAGGGTTTAGTATTAGGGTCCGGGGTGCTTACGGTTTCAGACGTTGTTGGGGTTTGGGAGTCGGGTATGGGCTGTCTAGGGTGTAGGGTTCAGTGCATTTACTGTAAGGGGTTTGAGGTGTTTGGGGTTAGATGTCGGGCTGAGGTTTCAGGGATCATGTCTCACTTTTTCCATGCATGAAAAGTCAGGTATTGTTATGCTACGCACTGTTCACACGCAGACGTGGGCACCCTGAACCCTAAACGCTAAACCCCCATGCCCAGTTATTGGTCAGGCTTCCTTCAATGCAAGTTTTGGTTTCTGGTGGCTAGGCTAGGCCTGGGGGCCTTGCATTTTGTTTCTTGGCTTTACTAATGGGGGTCATAGCGGAGGGACGAAGCCCAAAACGCTAAACCCGAAAGGTTAAGCAGAAAAAACATTATACCTACCCCTAGTGGGTTTGTGTTACCGCGCTCGCGCTCTTTCCACATTTGCATAGATGCGTATTCGGCTTGATACTCCACAATAGGCTACACACACCACCCGATGAGTAGAACAACAACTGAAAGCCACAAAGCAAGCCTCAAACAAGCTGTAACTAGCACCTTAGCAGGTGGAAACTCCAAGAGGGATCATCCTTTTCGGCCCAAGGGTGTGCTGTATGCAATCAGCTGGACCTTTTTGGGATAGAAACTCCCAACAAACTTCATATCACAAACGGAAACTCCTTAAAATCTTGAGGAGTTTCAGAGGATCACATTTCAACGAAGTTCACTTGCCAGGTATAGGTTCCTAGAGAGGTATGCATGGAGAAGAGAATCTCTTGAATTTCAACCCCTCCTGAAAGTCTGGCATGTCGCACTTTGGGAGGCTTCCTGAACCCCAAACCCACACAAAGCAACAGTCGTGAAGCCTAAAAACTCCTAAGGGTCCAAGGACACAAATAGTAGGGTTGTGGGCGCAAATGCTACAATGTCAGTGGTATTTGGGCCCTAAAACCCTATTATTTGGATCCTTGGACCCTTAGATGGTCCCCCTATATCCCTATAGATCCCCCTATAACCCCTTTAAAGGGACCCTAGTATTTGGGTCCCTGGACCCTTAGGGAACCGTTTCCAGCGCCTCTAAATCGCAGTAGGGTCGGGAGAATACGAGCTCCTCCCAGGTCAGCGGCACCCAGTTGGGAGATGTTAGGGGTTAAGGGTTTGGGTTTGGGGGTTTGGGGGTTTAGGGTTTTGGAGGTTATGGGTTTTTAGGGTTTGAAGTTTAGGGTTTAGGGGTTTATGCATTTAGGGTTTAGCTTGTTGAGGGTTTGGGATCTAGGCTTTTATTGTTTGGGGATTTAGGCTTTCGGGTTCTAGGGCTTGGGGTTTCACAAATGTTCGAGGCTCAAGGTTGGAGGTTGAAGGTTTGGGGTTGGGGGTTGAATTATCATCATGGGTTTGCCTACGACCCCCTTATGCAACATCTCCTCAGGTCCCCCTTCCTTAGGCATACTTGGGATAGTTGAGGAGAATGGCGGTCACTTAAGAGTGAGCTTGATTTGTTTTTGAGGGGGTAGTGTGGTGAAACTAAGTAGGGTGGTTAGTAGAGACTAAACGTTGAAACTTGGGGTTGTGATTGGGGCTTCATGTTCAGGCGTTTGTAGAGAAGGTTGGGGGTTTATGGTTTTTGGTGCTATGTGAGGAAACTAGTTATGGAGCTCATGCGAAGTGGCTATTGGGATATGACACATTTTTGCCGGAGTTTTGCAGCTAATACATGCTCCAGCACCACGGCTTGGGAGGGTTTAATCCAGTGAAGGGCCCTGCCCTTAAACCCTAGATCCTACACTCTACACCTTACATCCTAAAGGCCTGAATGTTCAACCCGAAACTCGACACTCAACGCCTCTCATCATGCTACACTCTACGCACTGCCGAATCCTATATGCTCAGTACTCTACTGCAACAAATCACATGGAGCTCTGTCCTACCCATATTATGAGCTAAGGTCAATATGTCCCCGTATACTTAAAGAACATGGATTCCTATTAGGGAGTATCATAGAGGCTATACTAAACCACAAAAAGGACCCCTATGTCCACCCTTAATGGCCCACTGGTAGCCCCAATATTGACAGTAAAGTAGCTCATATCCAGCCTGCTAGAATCGTGCCTACGGTTCAGGGCTCAGGGTTTAGGGCGGCACCCTAAACCCTAAACTCTAAACCCAGAACCCTAAACCAAGTGTCCAAAGCCTGACTCCTAAGCCCCACGCACTCAGCCTGACCAGCTACAGAAAGCCTAAACCCTAATTCCTTAACCCTAAAGACGTTTATGGTTAAGGGTTTAGGGTTTTTAGGGTTTATAGCCCCTATATAACCCCATATATGCCCACCAAAATCCCTACGGAGTCCCATATACACGCAGCGAAGAACAGAATTGACAGCCTACCTCGTATACCCGCGCTTTCTATCTATATATATATGTATGTATACATATGGGGTGTCCCAAAAGTAGTAATGCCCTTTTTGGGTGTCACCATAATCAGGGTTATACTATTTTGGGGTCTATGTTGGGGTCCCCCCCCATTTAGGGAAAATACGAAAAACCATGAAAAACCCAGTTACTTAGTAACCCTGACACTTACTTGACATGATCTCCTCGCTTCGCAGTTGCGCAGTCTCGTTGCCGGGGGCGCAGATCTCAGTTGAAGGTCTTGAGATCGCAGAGAGTAATGACAAAAGCTTATGAGGAAAAGGGAGGACGTCATGAACTGACGGAACATTTCCTTGAGGCTACCGGCATGTGCCGAACTCCAATCCTAAAGCACTATCCAAAAATCGTGGATTTCGACAGAAAGTGGTGGGAAACAGGCCTGATTTTCAGCACGAAACAGACTTAGCCAGTATGCATACGTATCGCATTCCACACAATTAGACTGGAAACCCTAAACCCCCCTAAACCCTAAGCCCTAAACCCTCAGCCTCTAACCTAGACCCTAAAACCGAGACCTTGAACCCTACACGCTAAACTGTCTCGTGACTCATATAGGCCTCTTGTATACGACAATCGTTATTGTAGGGCTGGAGGCATATTATACCATAGCTATATGAGTGTTCCGAGCGGACAAGATTGGTTAATATTGAACACACAGATCCCGATATTATCTCAATTGCCATCTTGATTTTGTGTTTGATTGTTCACTATTTCTGTTTGACCCACGAAACCTAATATGAATCTATATCTGAAAATCCAAGAATGAAGCTCTTTGGGGGTCGAAGCGTTACTTCCGGTAACCTCTTTTGCCTGAACCCTAAACCGTAAATAGCAGTTTCCATTTTCTTTTCCCTTATCCCCTATATAACCCCAACATAACCCTAATATAATATAGTGGTTCTGGTAACTTTTTTTGCAGCTCCAAGGCACTGCAAGTTTGGGCTTGCCGACGTAAGGAGCACGACAGCGGACCTGCGCGTAACAAAAGGCTTAGGGTTTAGGTCTTAGGGTTTGGGGGTGTAGGGTTTAGGACTTTGGGGTGTAGGGTTAAAATTTAGGGGTGAAGGGTGTATAGGTGTAGGGTTTAAGGTTTAGGGTTCAAGCTTTGAGGAGGGAGTAGGGTTTCGCCACTTCCAGAGGGCTTGTAGTTTGTAGGGTGTATATGAGCTATAGTCTAAACTCCTAGTATCCCCCCTAATTACCCCCATAGTAGTCCCCTATATAATCTCCTATATAACCTCGTGTAAGCAGTTCAGACTATAGCTCATATAGCATTCAGTAAACCTTCATGGATTGAGGTTGCGGGTTCCTGGTTTAGGGTTTTAGACCCTGTTGGGTAGAAGGTTCAGGGCTAAGAGATGTTGTAGGATCAGGGATTAGGGACAAAGGTCTAGGGTTTGGGGATTATGCCTTGGGGTCCAATGAATGACCCTCAACCCCAAACCTTAAATCCTGAACCCTAGACCCTAAACCCTGAACCTTCAACTTTTTCAGGGATTCAGGCTTCCGGCCACTTCTAGGGATGACGGATTACGGATCCAGGGCTGTGGGCTGAAGGATCAAGATGTAAGGATTGAGGGTTTAGGGTTTCATGGTTAGGGTATTAGGGATCAGGGATTAAGGTTGAGGGTTCAGCGGTTAGGGAGTAGAGATCCGGGAAGATTCAGAGTTTAGGGTTTCGCGATCTACGCTGCTTAGGGGCTGGGATTTCGGGTCTAAGATGTCGGTCTGGGCGGATGGTACGAATAGGGTTGAACTATGAGTCCAGTCTTGCCTCAAGCGGATTCACCGTGAAGAGGTTCTTTGCTGCTTGATATTGGCTTCCTCTTTGTAGTCGCGCCCACCGTAAACCCTAACTCCTACATCCTACCCTCAACCCTGAACTGCGCGCCAGTTCAGCGACAGAAAAAGCGCGGGCCCAGCTGAAGGGTGATTTCAAACGCGTTTTGGGGTTTAGGAGCATCCAAAGGCCCCAAAGAGTGAACATTAGATCATTGGTTGCCAGGAGTGTCGGTGCACCGAAACGAGGAATTGTTCGTCACCATTTGGGGGTTTAGGGGTTTAGGGTTTAGGATTTTGAGTTCCTAACTTGAATTGGTAGTAGTTGCCAGCCCTCATGAAACAGAGTGGTGTTCAAGGGCACCCCTCGTTTCATTCATATAATACTCACATGGGAGTTTCCCAAATCATGCCTAAAAAGGGCCCCCCAGAATCTCCTCCTACTCCCCCAAATATTCCTCGGGTCGCCCCCTAGGGTTTAGGGTTTCGGGTTTGGAGCCAAGGGTGCCCTCTAGGGTTTAGAGGGAATTTGAGAAACCCCCACCGATCATGGAATACTAGTACTATCAACCTGCCCAAACGCTGGCAGCCGCTGCCCACAATGAGCATGGTTTAGGGCTCAGGGTCTACGGGTCTTACCCAAATTTTGGAGTTCAAAAAGAAAAGAGCACAGAAACTATTTCGGAACTGGGATGATGTTGGTATTTGGGCTTTTGAACTTAGGTAGAGTATGAAACAACAGTGCTATCAATAATAGCAACGATACTGGTATACGAAGTTGTAACCTGATTATAACTTGGGTGCTTCCCAACGAGCCACAACGTGATGCCTAATTTGGCTTCGACAGAACCCGTATCTACTAATCGGATGTCATGTTCCAACCCACAAGCGCTTTAGGGTTTATAGGGTTCAGGGGTTAGGCTTTTCAAGAGAGGGAGCTGGGTCTATTGCTCTGGTAAATGTTATGTGAACAAGTCATGCAAAGCCAGCCTTGACCAACCTTATTCCACGGACCGACAAGAACATGGCACAGAAGCTTCCTGCACCAAGTCGAATACTCCAGCGATTGCAAAGCCAGAGATTATCATCTCCGTCCTCAGACTCCTCTGTTCTCAAACCTACCCCTACTTGGAGGGTCAGGGGGACTTAGTAAGTAGGTTAATAACCCCTATAACCCAAATATTAACCCCAACTATCCCCATCATTAACCTACTTGCTAAGTCCCCAGGACCCTTCAAGTAAACACCACACACCTCCCGCTGCGAATGTAAACCTAGCCCTGAACCCTAAACCGAACCTACAACCCAGAACCCTTCCACTCCCCCTTACGTAGATAGAGTATGGTTTTGAATATATTATGATTAGATCCCCATATACCCCATATTCTATCTACTCAAGGAGGACTATAACTTATAACCGTTTACAACCCTAAGACCCTGGAAGACTCCTTGCAGGTTTAAGGTTTAGGGTTCTCAACATGGGGGGACCAGGGTTTAGGGTTTAGGGCGTAGGGGTTCAGGGTTTCGGGTATAGCCTTTAGGGCTGAGGACCTAAGGCTTAGGGTTCAGGGTTTAGGGCTTTAGGGCCCCTAAGCCCAAGGTACTACACTCCCAAGGCTTAGAGTTGAAATCTCCTAGAGAAATCTGGGAAGCATTCAGGATTCTGTCGTGGCAATCGGCAATCTTGAGAAATCCCATGTCTTCGACCCTACGAACAGACTCCGAACCCAAAACCCTAATTCCTACTAGCATTACTAATACATTAAATATCACCCGAAAAATCCAAGTACTTAATGCTCATATACTTACCAAAAATCTTGTACTGCAATTACGAACCCCAAGTGCCTAATCAATGGGTACTTGGACCCTTAGGGTTACTTACTATGTCAATGATCCCTTAACCCTAAATCTAGTCCCTGCTAGCCTCATTAATGCTAACTCATGAGGACCCCCACCCTGTAATCGTGGTATACTAGGAATATGATTAGTATGTTCCTAATTATTATCCCATACAGTCACCATTACTGGCGGTCCACCGAAGCTATCCCCATGCCGCTGGATGCCACCTTTTCACGCAGACAGGCCTCGCAGTACTGCCCTGGTACGGTGCCCGTGCAGTTGGACAGGTCATACCTTTGGCTGGCGTTTTAATTGTTTACGTCGTAAGGCTTGGGGTTTTACTTCGAAGGTTGTGGACGTAGTGTCAGGTTTAAGGTTGCTACTAAAAAAAAAGAACAACCATAATACTAGTAGAAATACTACTAGTAGAAACAATAAATAGTAATGATAGGTTTAGAGTTTAGGGCTCATAGGCTTTATACTTGAGGGCGTCTGCTTTAGAGTTGCTTTCGTCTTGCAGGATATGTGCTCCTCAATGGAATAAGTGCAGAAGCCTGAACAAGTTGCCCTTGTCTGGGTTGCTGTGAAGGAACTTGTTTTAGGTTACCACATTCTGAGTATGTAGTAAAAATGGGGTTTGCTTATCATGGTAGCTTGATTTAAGTTAAGATCCTCAACAGCAACCCAGTTTTGGGGGGGTCGCAATCATATGCGCAGGTGCAAATGCGGGAGTGGCCTCTATTATGGAAACTCCAATCATATGGGTTACCCCAAGCCCTGAACCTCAGACCCTAAACCCTAAACCCTAAACCCTAAATCCTAAACCCTAAACCCTAGACCCTAATCCACGTACCGAGCCACTGAGGCTCTCGCCCTTCGTCCTGAAACTCCACAATGCTCAAAATTACCGTGTTCACCGGAGCTACCTCATTTTTCTTGCTTGCTGGTATGCGCGGCTCACGAAGTTACTCCCAGCATCTTTGGTTTCAGCAATGTTCCTCCTCCATATGTGCGGCTGCATTTTCTTACAGTCTGAAAGCTGTGACCAACTCAAACCTAAAACCTAAACTCCAAAAACCAAAGCACTAAGCCCTAAAATCTGAACCCTTCTGCAAACCTTATCCCCAAACCCCAATCCCTGAACCATAAGCCATAATCCCCAGACCCCAATCCCCCTTAGCCTTACACCCCAAACTTTCAGCAGCTGGCTCAAAATGTCAGGTAAAGTCAGGTAAAGGGAGCTCGGGTATAGGAAGTAAGGCCCTATATACGGAAATCTACCATACGGGTCCTTCAGCCCAGCTACCTACCTTCCCCTAGAACCCTAAACCCCTAACCCCTAAACCCGTAAAACCCTCAACTCCTAAACCCCTAAACCCCTCAACCCCCAAAAGCCTAAACCGCTAACACCCTAAACCACTAAAAATCAAACCCTAAAACCCTAAACCCTAAAACCCTAAACCCCCAAAAACCCTAAACCCCTAAAACCCTAAAACGCTAAACCCCTAAAACCCTAAACCCTAAAACCCTAAACCTCGGGCCTGCAGTCGAGGTTGGGAAGGCGACAGGGTCGGATGATGGGCTGGCAGCCTGTAAGCCTGTCAATGGCTTTAGGGTTTAGGTTTTAGAGTTTAAGGGTTTAGGGCTTAGGGGGTTAGGGTTTAAGGGTTCAGGATCTAGGGTTTAAGGGCGTAAGATTTAGGGTCTAATTGTTCAGGGTTTGAGGGTTTAAGATTTAGGTTTTAGAGGTTTTGGTTTCGGGGTGTAGGTGGTTAGGGTTTAAGGTTATGGTCTAGCTTAGCTTTCATTTTCAAATTGCAACAATGGAAAATCACATGGAGAAGCAAGTGGTTGATGAACTGGAAACTACAACTTCAAGGTTTCGGCTGAAGGATTTAAGGATAAGGTTTTGGGGGTGGGGTTCTTGGTTGAAGTTCAGGGTTTGGGGATGAGGATAAGGGACTTTGGTTTGGTTGTAGTTATGTCAATAGGGTTTGGGGTTGGGGAGTTGGATTTGTGAAATAATTCTTGACCATGGGTGCCCCCCTGGAAAGCCATGTCAACATTGGTTGTTTGCAGAAAATGTGGGGGCTGTTCCCACATTGAATTAGAATCCTGCCATGACCTCAGGAATATCTCTGGATCAAACAGGCGTGCTACGGGTTCTGGATATACAGCAAAACACAAAGCCTCAGGTGTCCTGTGGCGACTGCAAGTTTCTATCCCCACTCGTAAACCAGGCCCTAAAACTCGACACCCCTTATGCTCGCGCAAATATACAAACTTCTTCAAACCTCTTCGAATGCTACTCTAAAGTGCCTCCTGCTAGGCTTTATGGCAAGAATGGGTCCGCCACAACAATGGCTCCACCTCTGAAGTATCCTGAAGATTAGGGGCCGTTTTATATTGGGGACCCAGAAGGACCCATCAATTTTGACAACCTACCAAACGCCCCGAGAAAGGGAATGCAAAGAGATGCTTTGGTGATGCCTGGAGCTGAAACCCCAGTCCAACACCCCTAACCCCAAGGGGCCCTACAACAGTTGAGGGAAATGTAGGAATCCGGAATCATTTCTGGAAAAGAAGCAGAAACTGCTAACCTTAAAAACCTAAAACCCTACAACCCTAAAACAACCCTAGAACCCCACAAACCCTTAATCCTAAAAGTTCAGGGCCCCCTGCCTATCCCCAACCTAGAAACTCAAAGCAGTACAAACTGGCCTGGGAGCAGGTCTGCAGGAGCCTCAGCTTCGTCCGCGGTTAAGTGCTTATAGGGTTTTAGCGTTTAGGGTTTTAGGGTTTAGGGTTCTTAGGGTTTAGGGGTTTAGGGTCTGTTTTTCTCGGAATTGCCTGTGATGCGGCCCACACCCATCTATACACTAGCAGAGTTTCAGCAAAGTGAAATCCCCCTCAAGTCCGGAACCACATCCCTGCCAATACCCGCCACTACACAGGTTCACAAGCTGATTTGACCCTGCAGAGTTTACAGCTTTAGGGTTTGGGATTTACGGTTTAGGGTTCTGGGCTTGCTCCAGCATACTCCCTCCTGTGCAGCGCATGCCCGACAATCTACTTGGAGGGTTGGGGGGGACTTAGTCTAGGGTTTAGGGTTAGTATGCTCATAGCCCCTGTACGCCATGTCATTACCCCCGCTATCCCGCTATCCCTGACCCTAAACGTTAAACCGTAAACCCTAAACAGTTTAGTAGTTTCCTGTTTCTTCTTCAGTATCACCAGGGTTTTCCTGAACTCCCAAGTAGGGTATGGGATGGCTTTCTCTGGGGCCTATGGGGCTTGAGGTGTTTGGATTGAAGGCTCGGGGTCTCAATACGGGCTATAAGAGGATTGTTGGTGTGCATCTGGATCCTTGCGCAAACGGAGGGAGAAGCCTTTGATCCTAAATCGATCAATCTCTGAGCCCGCAGACAGCGGAAGTGGAACCCAGTATTTAACAAGAGGATTTGATATCCCCTAAGCCCCCAAAGTCAGGATTGTATAGGCTTATAGAGAGGTTTATGAATGAAAAACATACATAGGGTTTATGATAAGGGGGCATTGATAACAGAACAACTCCACAACTAGAACCCTATCATTCTCTCATGACAGAAAGTCAGTCCCAAACCATATTTTTACAACCTGAGATACTGATTATATGGCAACTGTGTTTCCAAGAGCCCTGTGACAAGTACTATAAAAGTGCTTATATCCATACATGCCGACAACCCTGAACCCTAAACCATAATCCGAAATACTCAGCCCGGGAAACGGTAGCGCCTTCGTTCCTCGTATGATTCTTAAAATCATGACGCCATGTCCCTCGCTATTGCCAAGTCTAATGTAGACCCCTGATCAGTAAACCGACTCCTTTTAGGGGCCTTAATAGCAGGATCCCTATTCCAATCCCTATTAAGGCGAGGGGGGTTTATTGATCAGGGGTCTACATTAGCATTGACACCTGCTTTGTGCTTCACAGTCTGCAAATAATACCTGAATTGGGCCATTTGGAGCCCCGGGTTAATGCCGGTAATCACACTCTACACTCCTACTATCTGAATCCGTCAGCTCTAAACCCCAGCACCCCTATTTACCAAACCCTACAGTGTGAAACCTAAATCCTAAACTCAAAATCCTAGAATGTAAGCCCTCAACCCTCAAATCCCAATTCCTGAATCCTAAGCGCTAAACCCTAAGCGCTAAACCCTACACCCTGAACCCTAACCCCAAATCCTAATCCCTGATGCAGCCAGCAAACTGTCATGACGGCACTGTTTCACCGGAGTGCCTTCGAAGCCGAAAGCACAGACCCAGCCTGCCGTCAGGGTTTAGGGTTTAGGGTTTAGGGTTTAGGGTTAGGGTTGAGGAAGAAATGTAGAAGCACATAAAGAATCTAGGATTTGGGATGTAAGGTTTTCGAGTTAGCGTCTAGGATCCAAGGCTTTGGGATTAGTACTTAAGGTTGAGGATTTAGGTTTTTTAGGATTTAGGGTTGAGGGGTGCAAGAGAACCTAGAAGAATGGACCCGCACGTGGAGAAGACCATGAAGCATGAAATGGGTGGTTGTCAAATTTGTGGTCCTTTTTTGGGTACCTTAAATATTAGGTGCCGTATTGTAATCGGGATCCGAAAAGGAGCCATTTTATTGACAACCGCCCAAATGAAACCTGGGGTTGTACTGGTGTGGATTGAGGGTAGGGGTCTAAGGTGTCAAATTAGGGCTTCAGGGTACAGAATACGGTACCTCAACGTAAACCAGGCTTATAAAGGAAAACTATCCCTGGAATACTAAGTATACAAATAATACCTACATTGGGCCCGAAAGGCTGAAAACATTGCCTACATTGGGCTGTTTGGATCCCTACCCTAAACCCTGGGGCTATTTGGATCCTTCAGGTATTGGTAATGCTGGGTTTTGTATGGGAGGATTCTTTGCCATGAGGGCTGCTCAAGTTCATGGTTCCTTTCGGGACACCCTACGTGCTTTGGAGGGGTATAGGGGGATATATAGGGTTTAGGGTTTGCGGATTAAGGTTTCCCAAAATTAGTGGTTACTTTTTCGGGGTCCCAATAGTAGGGAGCATAACATTTTGGTGTCCGTACTGGGTGCCCCCTATTTACGCGAACCACAACTGCACTTTGGACAACCTACCACGCTTGCTTAGCACAGGTTGAAGCCACGTGACCCCTTCAACCCAAGTGGGCCCGCGCTTCAGCTCGCGGAGTCCCCTGCCGCAAGCATACGATTGAGGTGAGTCTGAAGTCTGCATAACTAGCCTACAGTTTGCCTGGGGGATCAGGGAAACCTCGTAGTGGTTTAGGGTTTAGGGGTTTAGGGCTTAGGGTTTAGGGAATACTGCACGTACCTGGGGATATCCTATACTCTGGAGTCTACCAAGTTCTGCACCCACCCTCCAAGCAGGGTCATTTTGCGGTCTAACTGAGGTACCGTATGGCGTGATTGTACAAGGCTCTGGGACCACAATATTTGGTAGTTATCCCGTCTCCAACCCTAAAACCTAAACCCTAAACCCCAAACCCTACACCCTAAACCTAACACCTAAACCCGGTCTCCTGTACTACCGCGTTTTGGCTCTAAGGTTCAGCGTAGACTTGCTTTCACCTGGTTGTGGAATCAAATCCCGAAAACTATGTAGCTAGGTGGATATGTTACAAGCCACTAAGGTTATCTATGTTAAGAACTATAGAGGATAGGTTATCGAAGTTTCCCAAGATAGGGGGACCCCTATATATATATATATGTATAAACCCCACATACCATACTCCTCATTCTTGCGGCCCCTCAAAAAGTATCCTAATTCTAGGAGACCCTAAGCCCTAAACCCTCTTATAGCCTGGTTACAACTTGAGTATCTTCTTACTTACCACAGCGCCCCCCAAAATTTCCTATGCGGCCTTACTCCCAGTTGTCCCAGATCCAAGTCGATCCCAAAAAGTCCAGCCCAAAGCCATTAAAATCCTAGGGTTTAGGGTTCAGGCTTCAGGGTTTAGGGTTCTGGGTTTAGGGTCTGCATGTCCTTAAAACCTCAACACACCCCAAAAACCTAAACCTCGAGCGAATTTCAGCCCCCACTCCTCCATCAACGCGTGCATATCCTTCTGGTGTTGGATCTGGATCCGGACAAACGTCCAGTTGACAATCTGGCTCTGTGTACCTATCCAGGACCCCTACAGGTAGAGCTGTGGCGTAAGGTATAGGACGTAGGGCTTAGAGCTGAGGGCTTTAGCTGTAGGGGTTTAAGTTTTTTTTTCGGTATGAGCCATTGTCTAAACTCCTAGTATCCCCCTTTAATAACCCCTATAGTAGTCCCCTATATAATCCCCTATATAACCCCCATTTAAGGAGTTCAGACTATGGCTCATATGATACATGTGGCCCGTAAGCCTAAACCCTAGACCCTGGGTATAGCCCGACCCGCAGGAGCGTCCAGATAATTCTTCGCAACAACGTAAAACCAACTGGAACCCCAGGGATCCAAGTATACAAATGATACTGTACCTACATTGGCCCGCGAAGTCTGTAAAGATTACCTGTGGACCTACATTGAGCTATCTGGATCCTCAGGGGCACCCAATTTGCTGTTTAAACAATGTTTCCACCGTCACGATGAAACCGTGGCAGTAAGCTACCATGTCAAGGGCGACGCTGACGGACGCCAGCTATCGCCTTCAAAGCCATACTCATGGGTTCCCCTACTACTCCCCTCTATACTACCCCCTCAAGTTCCCTCCTAACTAACCTTAAATCAGCCTAACAGCCTAATTATCCTAGGGGGGGTAGTATAGAACCGGTAGTCTAGAACCCTAAACCCCAGACCCTAAATCCAAAAAAACACAAAACCCTATATAGGGGAGGGGGGGGGGGTAGTATAGAGGGGGGTAGTAGGGGAATCCATGACATACGGGAGGGAAGTGCCCCCCGCGGCAGAAATACAAGCCTCTTTCATATCTTCTATAATCTAAACTCCTAGTAACCTAGTATCCAGGGTTTAGGGTATAGGGTATCCGCCTGACTAACCCCTAGTTGCATTACTTCAGCAAATAATGCCATATACGGCGCTCTTTCAATGTAAGGAGTTTAGACTATGGCTCACCTGTGTAATAGAGTTGCCAGTAGCACGAGGTACAGACTATACGCAAGCGCGCCGCCCCATGCTCTCCGAGGCAAAAAAAGGCAAACACTTTTCCATTGTCCCTATATAACGCTAGATTATCCCCTAAATAGTGGCTTCCACTTTCTTTTCCATTATCCCTTACAACCCCTACCCTCTACCCTAAACCCGTTGAACAGTTCTGCGGCTTGTGGCCAGAAAGCGACAACTTCATGCTTCCAGTGCTTGCGTCTGCGTTCAGCTGTTACATGTCAGGGTTTAGGGTTCAGGGGTTTAGGGGTTTAGGGTTTAGGGGTTTAGGGTTTAGGGGTTTAGGGTCTAGGGGTTTAGGGTCTAGGGGATCTCCGACAGATGTAGGCGATCGAGAGCCTGCGAGCCCATTGCCCAGCCCTGGCATGTGGGTCTGCATGGCCAGCCGACAGCCTCCAGGCCTTTACACACAAAACCCACTTCAAAGTGGCCTTCATGTGTTTTCTTATACTGCAACAGCTACCTTGGCTTTATGAAGGATTGACAAAGTTAAGGATTCATAGGGTTCAGGGACCAGGGTTTAGGGTGTAGGGACTAGACGGCGACGTGCCAACAAAAAATAGCATGTTGTGGGTTTCCTTTACACTCCCCAAGCCGGAAGCCCTACATCCTAGGGTCCTAGAGGTGCTTCCATTCTCTTTTCTATTCCTTCACTCCTAGAACCCTATAGGGTTTAGGGTTTCGCGTTTCGGGCTAAGCCTTAAACCCTAAACCAATCTAGACCGCAAACCCTAAACCCTAAATCCCAAACTCCTAAACAGGACTCTCAGGAATCTTTGCAATGAACCTCATCCATCGGAAGTCCTTTCTAAACCCTCAACCCTAAACCCAAAGCCCTAAATCCTAAACCCGAGGGTTTAGGGTTCAAGGTCCAGTAGTTGAATCAGTTTTGGGCTTATACCTCTTGGCCCTTACTTGTGGCTAGCAGGGAGAGAAGGAACTGAGAAGAACATGGGAAGGATTACAAATATATTCTCAAAGTAGGTCCAGGGTTTAGGGTTTAGGGTTTAGGGTGGGTTTTAGGGTTTAGGATTCATTCTTCCATTCCCAACCATCGACGCCTCAGCCCTAAACCCTCAACAACAGTGCTTTCCACTCTCTTGTCAATTCCCTACTATCAGCAAGTAAGGTTCAGGGTTGTGGGCGCCCTAAGCCCTAAACCCCTAAGCCCCCAAAACGCCTAAACCCTAAAACCAGTTTCAGGGTTGTGGGGGCTCTAAACACAAAACCCTGAACCCCTAAACCCCAGGGTGAAGGGTTGGATTCTTGGAGTGGTGCAACTTCGTTTTGGCTCTGAGCCTCGGTCTGGAGAGCTATTACCATTGCACTAATAACCCTAAGGACCCAAATAGCCCAAGGTAGGTCAAAACCCTGAATGACCAATACCCTAAGGATCCAAATAGCTCCATGGTTTAGGGCTCCAGGGTTTAGGGTTTAGGGGTTTAAGGTATAGGGTAGGGATCCAAATAGCCCAATGTAGGTTACATCTATAGACTTTAGGGCCCAACGTAGGTATTGTTGTTGTATACTTGGGTCCCAAAGGTAGGCCCTCATACATTACGACTTTGTTTTGCTACAACTGCTCTCCAGTGGCGGCGCACTGTAGGCCCACGGAGCCACCAGGTGATTCGCAGAATGCCGTAGTGGAGGTTCCTGCCAGGCGTTGCGGTTGCAGCAACCATTGTAGGTTGAAAGGGATCTCACATTGTAATTGGAGCCCAAGGTTTGCGGTCGGGCCTTCAAGTTTCGGATAGACACCCTAAACCCTAAACCCTCATCAATCAAGTTGTGCCTTTCTTGGATGCCAATGACTTTCTAGGATGACCATTTGGGATGTACCCTAACCAAAAAAACCTAAACCCTAAACCCATTCGTGATATGTGGGACAGCCTTGGGATGCTGGAAAAAAAGGTATTTTCCCAAAATAGGGTGACCCCAATATACTATAATCCGTATTATGGGGACCCCCAAAATGGTACCCCCTAATTTTGGGAAACCTCCAAATGTCGTGGTCACCGTGGTAGGTGTTTTGGGTGATGCGTCCCTAAACCCTAAACCCTTCGACGAGTGACTGCTAAGCAAAACCACCGTCCTCGCTTCCACTACTGGGCGGTTTAGGGTCTGGGGCTAAAAACTGTTTGCTACATTAATAAACTCCCTCCTTTGTGGGCCTAAATATTAGAATCCCGATTATAATCCCTATTAACGAGAAGGGTTTATTAATGGCGGGTCTAAATTTTAAAGCCAAGCAACCCCAGTATTTACTCTATACCCATATGATGGCAATGCATTATAAGTTGGGTTGGGCCCCCACCCACTAATAGTGGTATACTAGGAATATATAAGGACCCTAGTATAGTTACCATTACCTCTTGTCACTATTAGTGGGTGGGGGCCCAACCTAAAGTATAAGTTCCATAACAGCAACCCAGCCTACACCTTGATCCTTGAAGCCAAAGAATCCCACATGAGCCATAGTCTTTAGGTGGACCCCCCACCCAGTAATAGTGACTATAGGGGATAATAGGATTTGTATTAGGGTCCTCTTATATTCCTATCATACCACTGTTACAGGGTGGGAGGTCCTCCTGACATATTCTAAACTCCTAGTATCCCCCTTAACAACCCCTATAATACTCCCCTACATAATTCCCTGTATAATCCCCCTTTCAGGAGTTCAGACTATAGCACAAATCACATTCCAAACGCTGGGCTTCAGGCCCAGGAAAGGAGAGCGGCAGGTGATAACGCATTGCCTTGCGGCAATGGGCCCTAAACCCTAAACCCTATAACCCTAAACCCTAAACCCTATAACCCTAAACCCTAAACCCTATAACCCTAAACCCTAAACCCTATAACCCTAGAACCCTATAACCCTATATCCCTAAACCCTAAACCCTATAACCCTAAACCCTATGTGGCTGAAAGGCAACGGGCTTGTCAGCAAGGTGGACGGTTTGGGGCTTCTCTTATTCCCTACTAACCACTAACCACCAACCAGCAAGCACACGTACAATAACAACTTGCTTTTACTGACCCTGGTCCTCCAAGTAGGGTACGATCTGATAGCCTCAATCTTGGTGGCTAAGCCCTCAATCCTGAACCTTGTGGGAATGCGCCATGATGCACGACCATGCCCTCCTCTTCTCGATGCGGAAGCCTATCTATCGCTATCATGTTGGTTAAGGGTTGAGGGTTTAGGACCTTCCCCGAAACCAACATGGAACGACACAACTGTCCATGTGGAAAAGGCCTATATGGATTGACGTGTTACTTTTGGGCAGGACGACCCCCTGTTGGCTGCGCCTTAGTTGGAATCAACTTAAGCAGCATATCACAGGAGCGCTGCACCATGGGCTAGGCAAGTAAACTGCATCGTGACAAAACACCGCTTTATTCTACTACTCTAACACCTGAAAGCTATTAAGGTCGTTTCTGTAGAACCCTAAGTAGGATGGAAAATACACGCTGAACCCCGTTCTTAGAACCCTTTATGTCACAGAATGCTTTACCAAACCTTGTTCAACTGAGAGCCTTTATGCACCACAGTAGAACATACCCAAATTCCTCAGAACCCGTAAAGATCATTGTAAAATAGTGCGTAACCTTTTTACAAACCTCCTCAACCCTAAACCCTGAAACCCTAAACCCCCTAAACCCCCAAACCCTCATCCCCCTAAACCCTGAAGCCTAAACCCTGAAACCCTAAACCCTGAAACCCCCAAACCCTCATCCCCCTAAACCCTGAAACCCCCCAAACCCTCATCCCCCTAAACCC
>CAJNIZ010006794.1:5619-17117 GCA_905231905.1 Symbiodinium pilosum | reverse complement strand
GATATGTTAGGTGGACCCCCCACCCAGTAATAGTGACTATGAGGGATAATAGGGATTATATTAGGGTCCTCTTATATTCTTATTCTACCACTATTACAGGGTGGGGGGGTCCTCCTAAGAGATATGATGTCTCAAAGCCCAGGATGCTTAGGGTTTAGGGTTAAGGGTTTATTGATTCTTAAGTATAGTATAACTTGGGTACTGCCCCCCCTCAGTAACAGTTGGATAATAATTATAATATGGTCATATATAGCCCTTAATAGGACCCCTAATATAGACTGTTACCGGGGTGGGGGCAGTACCCGAAGTATAACCAAAAGGAATAATTGAGAATGCTTTGGGTTACGGCCCCACCCATGAAGAGAGGGATACTAGGCATACATAGGGACCTTAATATATAACTACCCTTATCCCTGGTAGTCTCTATTACCAGTTAGAGGCCCAACCTAAAGAATGCTAGTTTTGTTATAGGTGTAGCCCTAGACCCTAAACCCGGTACCCTAATCCCTAAAACCTATCCCTAATCCTTAAACCCTAAAGTAAGTGTAGCGGGGTCCTAGGCAATGGGAGATGTAGTACCCTAAGGGTCCAAGTACCCAATAATCAGATACTTACCCAAAACCTGTACTATAGTTACTATTACCCAAATCCCAAGTACCTAATTATTCGGTACATGGACCCTCTGAAATAGCTACAAAGCCTGCAAGTGGAGGGCATCCTTCATCCGCAGGATGGCTTTACTCCAAAGGGTGGCTGTCCGAGACCCTAGGGATGTGTAGGGGTTATAGTCCCCCTTAAGTAGATAGAATATGATTTTGGGTATATTATAATAAGATCCCCATATACCCCATATTCTATCAACTTAAGGGGGACTATACCCTGAACTGGGTTTAGGGTTTGGGGTTTAAGGTTTAGGGCCCTAAACCCTCAACCCTAAAGCAGGATGACAGGGGGTCCACTGCAGAATGATGGTGAAAGCCTTTTGAATGACCATCTACGGGGGGGGGTTCCAAAAATTAGGGGTCCCTTTTTGGGGGTCCCTATGTTAAGGCTTATAGTACATTGGAGTCTATATGGGGGTCCCCCTATTTTGGGAAACTACCAGTATAAAACGTGATTCCTGTTGTTTTTAGGGTCTTCCCCTAGTACGGGTCATACCAACGAACTCCCATTCCCCTAAAAACTGATACTCCCACTTTAGTGTTACGATCCCATTTTACTTGAATATCACGCGCTGGGAGGAGTTATGATACAGGGGTGGGGGGTGTATTGTTAGGGGAGGGGATGAGTAGTTACCAGCTTTCTGTTTCTAGATAAGAAGCTTACCCCCAAACCACGTACACCACCTACGGTGGATACTAGAAATCCTGCATGACCCTAGGTACCTTATACCTTGGGAATAGTGGGGCTATAGTATATCAAGGTCATGCAGGATTTTTCGTATCAACCGTACCACCTGTCCATTTCATTGTCCATTCCTTCATCGAGTGTTTCCGAAACTAGGGGCCCCCAATATTCCCCAATGTGCTGCAATGCTTGTTTTTGGGGCTTTCAAGAAGAGGCCTAATTTTTGGAACAGTTGATTTCTGACAACAGCCTAAACCCGACACCCTAACCCCTAAAACCCCCCTGAATCCGTAAATCCTAGACCCTTCAGACTACCCTAAACCCTAAATCCTAGACCCTAAAGCTAAGCCCTAAACCCAATGGGTCATAACAGACCGGCGTGGTCCTCAAAGCAGTGGACCCCGATGTCCTTGTCAAGGCAAGGGCGCGAAACTGCCCAGGATCTCTTGTACCTTAGGGGCTTAGGATTTATTATGGTTTGGCGCTTAGGGTTTAGGGTTTAGGGCTTAGGATCTAGGGTTTAGGATTTAGAGTTTACCTGTGACCCCAATTACCTACAGTCTTATGGGGTATACCTTCTGTTTAAGGGGTAATTACTATTAAGCTGTAGGTAATTGGGGTTGTAGGTAGGATTTAGGGTTTAGGGTAGTTATACCCCCTCCCAAAGTCGGAGTAGTAATAGCCTCAGACCCATTTCCTGGTCTGAAGGCCATTAGGGTTTAGGGTTTAGGGGCATTCTCATGAGCATTTGGGAAGTCTAGGTACGCTTTTCTGACAAGACACCAACCCTTTAGGCTTGGGCGGGTTTAGGGTTTAGGGTTTAGGGTTTCGGGCTTGTACCCCTAGGGTTGTACCCCGGGGTTTCGGGATCCTTTCGAGGGAATCTGGGGGACGCGTAAGGGCCATATTCAGGTCATATTTGGGGAAAGCTTTTAGGGGTACAACCTTGGAACACTCGCATCTTTAGATGTACAGATAGGGAGGTTCAGGGTACTCATAATCCAATAACAGCTGTGGTTTTGACCCATGTTTAAGTCTTAAATCCCTAAACCCTAAACCTTACAGCGTAAGCCCTAAACCCAATACCATGGGCATCAAGTAGCTCTCTTCCAGGCGCGGGCGCGTAACGAATCACCATACTCAGGAAATGACTTCTGGTTTAGGGTCTAGGGTTTAGGGTTTGGGGTTCAGGGTTTAGGGAACAGCCTCTTGGTTCAGGCTCGAGGGATTAGTGGCTTAGATATTTAGTAGCAGTGGAGAATCAAATCATTGAAATTGAAATCTGTTTTTTGAGCTAGTACGACTGGGCCCCGAGACAGGTACCCCCCCAATTTTAAAGAAACGCCCACAGGTGCCAGTAAAGATGAAGATATGGGCTTGGGATTCAGGGGCTAAGGGCCGCCCCTAAAAAGCTCCTTCTCGTCCCTGCTTCGAAAACCCTAAACACTCAGGATACCCCTAGGTCCCAAACCCTCAATAGCTTCGGGATTTGAAGGCCCTGGCTGGGCTTTACCAAGGATTCCTGGGCGCGGTGCTCAGCTCTTGCAGCCTTAGTAGGGTTTAGGTTTTTAGGATTTACGATTTTAGGGTTAGGGTTGAGGGTTTCAGGGTTTAGGGCTTAGGGTTTAGGAGGTTGATGGGACTGAGTAACTTCAGATTTAGCTGCTCATACAAGAATATGACCCTGCTTATAGTTGGAATAGCCCCCAAAAGACCATTTCGTAGGGAGTGTTATAAGCCCAGCTTTTCTTGAGTAGTTTCTAAGTCCCATGAACCTCAAGCAGACATCTATTTTCTACGAATACCCAACAGGGAGTATGAAGTTCTTGTTTTTAAGGATACCACCGTTGGATGTATTATACTCAAGCCCAAACAGGGGTATGCAGTCTCTTTTTTTGAGAGTAAGCCAGCAAGAAACCAGACAAGGAACTTGGGGTTTAGAGTTACGCGGAAGAGGGTTTTAGGGTTTAGCGTGCTAGCAAGAAAATGTTAGGGGTGTGCATGGGGTGCTTCCATGCCCATTGGTATGAGAAAGAACCTTGGTTGAGCTCATGTGAGCTGCGGACTAAAGTTACGTTGGGGGGGACCTATAGGGGAATATACACGGTTTGTGGGGGGCACCGATAAAGGAATATACCAGGACTTTACTCCAGGGCTCATGTCGAACTGATAGCTTTCTCTTCTGAGTGCCCCGCGTTTCCTTGCAGCAGTAGCTGTAGCATTAGCTCAGCTGTCCCGTTTGAATTGCATCTTTCGGGGGGCTTGACCCTAGACCCAAACGCTCACTAACTAGGCATTGGTCAGTCTTAACTTCAGAAAGGGGGGCAGACTTGGATTCAAATTAGGTGCGGCATACCCTAACTCTAAACCCTGAATGCGGGGGCGTTCGAGAAGTCCCCTATCTTGCCAGAGTCAGACCCTTCCAAAAAGTGGCAACGCAGATCTTCAGCAGAAAACTTAACGCAGGGGCCTAAGTTTTTACCACTATCAGTTCGATGCCTTTTTGAGGTACCCTGTACCATGATTATGCAAGGAATCTTGAATTGACAATATTGGCAGTTATTCGTTATGAGCAGAAATATACCCTCATATACATTCCTACTAACTCCCAACTTCCATTCCTTTCCCGGCCCCTCCATTAGTTGTCCCGAAGACCCCTCCTAGAGTGGACTGCAGCCAGCCAGCACTTGGAGGCTCATGGAGCATAGTAAGCATAGCAACTACTTATAACTGGGCATGTAACTTACAACCCAGTTGCAGGTGGTTGCTAAGTCCTATGAAGCTCCAAGCAGGCATGCTGATGTCCTTGAAGTTCAAATTTGCCAAGGCCTCAGAAGACGAAGAGGGGGTTGGTGTTGCCGATGATGATGATAAGGTTATATTGGGGATATATTGGAATGATGGAAAAGAAAATGGAAACTACTACAAAATGGGCCTGAAATGGGTGCTAGGCTCTAAAGGATGATGATGATGATGATGATGATGGGGTCGGGACCCGATTCTTTGCCGTCAAAGCGCTTGGACCACTAAGATGAGGGTTTGGGAAAGTTGCGCGTGGGGTCTTTCGCATCTCGAAAGTATGACAAACAATTCTTGAAGATGACATCCCCTGTAATATAGGGGCCTAAATGATTCCCAATATTACGGTTCCATATGCTTTGTATAATTGTGGTAGACGGTACCTCACATGGACCTCAAAATGATATTGGTAAGTATCTAGGCCCCCGTAGTATGCATCTAGAGTCTTGCGAAAACAAGTTCAGACATGTTTGCCCAGGTTCCTTTTAGGCAACCATTTGCACCTGACTTTGACAACAGCAAAATTTCATGACGGCAGACGGGCACATCAACGCAGAAGTCAACAAACCTTCCCCCTTCAAGGTTTCTCTGCTAGGATTCTGTTGAGAACAACCAAGCCGTCCATCCGATTGTTCAGCCAAAGCCTCGATCCTAAACCATCAACTACCACTATGGGCTATTAGACCTTAAGGGTACCTGAATCTACCCTTAATAAGGTCCTAATAGGGACTTTTAGGGTCTAATAGCCCATAGTGGTAGAGCAGTAACATGCGCAAGGGTTACTTTGATTTCCAGCAGAGTTTTGGGTCAGAAGTCCATACACAAGCAGGAGGTATAGAGTTTGGAGCTTCAGGATCTATGTACCCCAGACCCCTTATAGATAGAAACGCTAACGGACTTCTATGTAACCCCCCCATCCCTAAACCCTACATAAACCCTCAAACAAAAATAAAAGCTCCTACATGAACCCCGTAGGAGGTCTGTAGTCCCCCTTAAGAAGATAGAATCTGGGGTATATGGGCTTCTTTTCATAATATATATATGCCCAAAGCCATATTCTTTTTTACCAAAGGGGTCTATACGGTACCCTAAACCTTAAACCCTAAACCCTAAACCCTAAACAGCAAGGCTTGGACCGTCGCCCTAGCTTGCTCCATAGCGCGAAGCCTGGTGAGTCTAGGATTCAGATGTGTAGCGGTGTATAGGAGGGTTTAGGGTTTAGGGTTTAGGCTTCAGGTTTAGGGGTCGTATAGGGGTGTATAGGGGTGTAGACGTTTAGGGGTGTAAGGGTTCAGGGATTCAGGGGTTTGGGGCGCAGGGATTTCAGAAAGCAGGAGTCCCTTTTTGGAGGTACCTAGAACAGGGATTGTAATACATTGGGTGCATATCATGAGGGGGAACCCCCTGCTTAGGACTGCAGGGGGCGTACTAGACCCTAAGCCCTAAACCCTACATGTCATTCGGTGAATCCTTCAAGGCCATGGAAGGTTTAGAGTTTCGGGGCTTACGTGCGGATGAGACGTCGAAAGGGAGTATAGAGGAATGCGAGGTTTCCCGCAGCGCCGGGTACCTTCTCTGAAGATGACCATATGCTGCCACCCTAAACCCTAAACTCACATACCCCTCGAGTAAGGAATATGAGTTAACTGATACTAGGATCTTCAGTATGGTCTAAGGAGTATTCCTCAGTTGCTTGGGCTCCCTGGAAAATCCTAAGCCTAAACTCTACGCCCTAAAGTCTAAACCTTTTACCCTAAAGCCTGAACTCTAAACTCTAAACCCTAAACTCTGAACCCTAAACCCTAAACCCTACACTCTGAACAGGCAGACCGCTTGCGCAAGCCTGTGGCCATCGTTGCCAGGGCCCTAGCTCTGAGAAATGTGGCAAAGGTTAAGGGTTTAGGGTAGGGTTTAGGGTTTATAGGGGTATAACCTGGGTTATATAGGGATAATAGAAAATACAATGGAAACTACTATTTAGGGTTTAGGATTCAGAGTGTAGGGTTTAGGATTTTGGGTTCAGAGTTTAGGGTTTAGGATTCAAGGTTCAAGGCTTAGGGGTTAGGGTTTGGAGTAAACTCTGCAGGGTGCACTATATCGCAGCTATATGAAGAAAATGAGGAGAGCATTGTGAAGCGTTTAGGTTTAAGTCCCGAATACCCATAAGAACCGCCTTCAAGCCCAGGAAAACGGGTCTATAGGCTATTAGTGGGGATATGGGACGACAAGGTAGGTTTTAGGGTTTCGGGTTTAGGGATCGAAGATTCTACAAGATGGTTATAGTCCCCCTTAAGTAGATAGAATATGGGGTATATGGGGATCTTATTATAATATACCCAAAACCCTATTCTATCTACTTAAGGAGGACTATAAGTATACAGGCCGTAGTATTATCATTACGTTTCCAAAGCCTTGGGTAGGTCTGGGGTCCCTCAAAGTTCACCAACCTCCAGTAGAGTCCTCTGCCTGGGCCCTCCCTGAGGTTTAGGGTTGGGTTTAGGGTTTAGAGTAGGCTTAGCACTTATTTCCTAACAGCCCGCAAAAAAAGTTTCAGCTAGTTTCCCTCAAGTCCCAGTTCTGTCTAGGGTAAGTATCCACATCGACGGCAAACGTGTCAAAGAACGTGCGGATAGTGTATGCAGCAGCCCCGACATAGGAACTGCAAAGAGCGGGAGGGGCAGCAGCAGCAGCTTCAGCTTCTTCTCTAAAAGAAATGGAGGTTTCCCAAAATGGGGGGGGGGGACCTTTTTGGGGATCCCTATATTAAGGACTATAGTATTTTGGGGTCTATATTGGGATCCCCTTATTTAGGGAAACTAGCAAATGAAAGCTGCTTCTCGGGAGGTCCTGCCGGAATCTATGGTTTTCGTTTTGCCACGATGAGTTGGGAAACTGCAGAGTATGTTTAGGGTTTAGGGTTTAGGTTTTAGGGTTTAGGGTTTAGGGTCCTGTCAAGGTCACGCCCATCTTGGTGATGATCTTGCCTAAGGCGCGGTTATCTGAGCCATAGTCTAAACTCCTTAAAGGGGGTTACATAGGGGATTATATATGGGACTATTATTGGGGTTATTAAGGGGGATACTAGGAGTTTAGACAGTGGCTCATCTCAGAATGTATGATCGGGTCATCTATGAAGTGTTTTGAGGGCATGGCAATCTACAAGACTGCAGGTGCTTTCAAAACGATGGTTTCTTCTTCTACTCAGGATCCGAGGCTTTGGGCTGAAGGCCCTAAATTTTCAAATTTTGGGGTTAGGGTTCTAAGGGTTTAGGGTTCAGGTTTAGGGTTCTAAGGGTTTAGGGTTTAGGATTCTAAGGGTTCTACGGGTTTAGGGTTCAGGGTTTAGGGTTCCTGGGTGGAGACAGAGAGTATGTTGAAGTCTTGAAGGCCCACCCCGGCTTCTTGGGAAGAACCCTGCATCTCAGCTCGCGCCAAGTGTTCCCTGGGTTTAGGGGTTTAGGGGATAGGGTGTAGGGTTTAGGGATACTGTTGGTGAAAGAACTCCTGCATGGTCCTATATAGCTAGGCATTGTGGCAGTCTTAGACCCTAAACGGTAAACACAGTATACCTATAGTCCCCCTTAAGTAGAAAGGGGATGGAGTATATGGGGCTCTTATTGCAATTTGGGGGGAATTCCATATTCTATCCACTGAAGGGAGACTTTAGTATACCCAGGGTTATGCAAGATTCCCCCTCAAGGGTAGCAGTACCCCATTTTGCAGTTATAGTATGTGTATAAGGGGTTTTACCTTACTTGGTTCAACGCCCTACAACGCTACTCAACTGAATGTACGCATATTCGGCTTTTTATTGGTGCATCTTGGGCGTTCGAGTTCACCGGGTTTCCCATAGATGGAGCGCACCCTGGACCCTAAACTTCATTTTCCAGGGGCCGAAATACTTGCCAATGTCATAGTCCCAGACGCCTTGTATAGACATCATGTAGGATATCTCGAAGAGGCCTGACACTGATATTGGCAAGTACTTAGCCCCCTATAACCCTACATAACCCCAGTTTTCATTTCATGTTCCTTTTGATTCTCCATTACTCCTATTAACCCAATTAATCCTTATATGATGGTATAATGATGTTGGTAAGTATTAAGGCCCCAAACCTTCAACTCTAAACCCTAAACCCTAAGCCCCAAAAAGAATCCCTAATCTTATATAACTCTTAGTAGTTTCCATTGTCTTTTCCATTATCCCTATGGAACTCTAAACCCTAAACCCAAAAGATTCATGTGGACTGGCCCCAAACCCTACACCCTAAAACCTAAATCCTAAACCCTAAACTTCACCGGGCAAAGCTGCTGTTCGGGCGTGTTTCCTCAGAGGGGTTAGGGTGCAAGGGTTGAACGGTTTTAGGGTTTAGGGTGTAGGGCTCAGGGTTTAGGATTCAGGGTTTAGGGTTTAGATTCATGTTTTAGATGTTTGGGTGCTGGGTTCCAGGCTTGGGTAAGTGCAGTGGTCTGCAGAGCTTTGGCTTTAATAAAGGTGCTTCGGTATTCCCAACCCCCACACCCTAAACCCTAAACCCTATAAGGTTTAGGGTTAAGGGTTTAGGATGACTGTTATAGGGACCTCAACCCTGCAAGGTTTAGGGCTAAGAGTTTAGGACACCAGAACAATCATAATGATGATTATAGGGTCCTAATTTTGGGGCTTGGTGTTACCAGAATCACCTTAGTAAAGCTGGCTCTTTGTCCAGTTCATGTCGCAAAATGAACAATCCAGGGAAATCATCCCCTGATGGTCCCCACTATATAGCTCCAACTAGATGGAGTGGTCCTAGATCGGGGGCATTTATTCCCATTAGGACGAATGTATATACTTCCCAAATCACCTTAAAGTCCCCACACCTTAAACCCTATAAGGTTTAGGGTTTAGGATGACTGTTACAAGGACCTAAACCCCAAACCCAATCGGCTTCATTTCAGGTTCTGACAGTATTCACTCCTCTCTGCTGTGCGCGAGGACTACCACAAATGGATAAACCAGATCATTAACCTCACGCTGAAGGCAGCGGGAAAGTTTGGGGGCTTGCAAGGAGATGGCTCTAGTCCCCCTTAAGTAGATAGAATATGGGGTATATGGCGATCGTACTATAATGTACTCAAAGCCATAATCTATCTACTTAAGGGGAGAATATACCCCAGCGAGCTTTCCACAGTTAAGGTGTTTAGGGGTTAGAGTTTCGGGCTCGCGCCACTTCCACCGAAATCTCTTAGCCCTAAATGCTAGGCACCTTGTAGGGCAGAAGGTATCGCTTGGAAGTAGTGCAACGACGAACCCAGCTTTAAAAAGGGTGGGGATTCCACCTCGAAACCCCTTTTATTCAAGTCTATCTACACCTCAGTGGACCCCAACACAGATCCCAAAGTATTACAATCCTCCTTATGGGGACCCCCAAGAAAGTACCCATAATGTGGGGAAACACCTATCTGCCATTTCTTTCTTTGTCCACCATGAAGGAAGCAGGCCGCGACAGTTATGCACCAAAGCTAACTAAAGCAAGCTTTACGGGGACTGCATAACCGGAGACTATATGAGCCATAGTCTAAACTTCTAGTATCCCCCTCAAGAAGACCCATAGTAGTCCCCAATATGAAATCCCCTAAATAACCCCCTTTTAGGAGTTTAGACCATAGCTCATATGGGATTCTTGGGGAAGGCCTCATTTATGGGTTCTCTTATATTTGCCACCTGACGGATTCCTCCAAATCTACCTGATTTAGGGTTTAGGGTTTAGGGTTTAGGGTTTAGGCTGGCTGACTTTGTGTAAAGAAGCTAGCCATGAGGTAGCTGCTCTAAAGCTGAGGTAGGGTATTAAGGTCTAGGTACGGGGTTCAAGTACCCAAATATCTCTGAGGGCTTCAGGTCCCCAACACCATCCAGATTACGGCATTTTGGACAACCGCCCCCTTATTTACATACTTGGACCCTTATGGAAGTTATGGGCCTTTGATTGCAAGTCTTGTAACACACCCAGTACCTTTTGTGAGTAAAGGGATGGGACTAAAGTGTCCGCTCAAACACCAATTCTGTCACAATACTTGCCACTATCGTTCCATGCCCTAGTACCCTAAGCCCTAAACCCTTGACCCTAATCCCTAAACCCTTACCCCTAAGCCCTAAACCCTTGACCCTAATCCCTTAACCCTAAACCCTAAGACTGTTCTAACAACTTGGGTCCCTACCCTATATCAACCCTCCCGGCCATGGTGTAGGGTCTATGACGCCTATGGACCGGGTTAGGGCCTAAGGGTCCAAGTACCAAAGTAGTTGAAAATTGTATAATGCAGTAACGTGTTTGAGCCCAAACTGCATCCTATTAGCGTACTTGGACCCTTAAGAAAACCTAAAGCATAGAAAGCGTTGCAGCTTTTAGGGTTTAGTCAAGGCTTAAGGGGACTAGGGTTTAGGGGCTAGGGCGGAAGACTCAAACAATGCTGTTGATGGACAAAAATCCTCATGACCAAATCCTAGGGTTTTATGGTGCTGTCGTACGGTACTGTAGTATGCTTAAGGTTTTGCAGGATTTTGTACACCAACCGAAACTGAGGTATGCAAGTGTAGAATAGGTGTTCCGGGCAAACTGTTGGAAAGGCCCGCGATGCATGGAGATTTTGTATAGATATCCAACTCGCTCCATCTTGCAAGTGTCATTTCCAATTCGTGTGTTACGACCTTGCTGACCACCATTGCTTTATCAATCGATTGACCTGAAAGGCAGTTTCCCAAAATTAGGCCGCCAATATGGAACCCAATATGAGCCATTGTCTAAACTCGTAGCATCCCCCTTAATAACCCTTATACTACTCCCCTATATAATCCCCTATATACGCCCCTTTAAGGAGTTTAGACTATAGCTCATATACTATATCATTCCGGGGACCCCCGAACCAGGAACCCCTAATTTTGGAAAACCCTCAAGGCTTCTACACAACTTGGTAGTTTCCCAAGATAAAGGAACCCCAATATAGACCCCCAAATACTATAATCCTTATTATGGGGACCCCCAAGAATTTACCCCTAATTTTGGGAAACCCCCACTTATTGGGAATCCTTAAACCCTACACCCGGATCATCCCGAAGCCCTAAACCCTCACCAGGCAGTGGCTGTGCACCTAGCCTGGAAACTTCAGGAGCGACCGTTTCCTTTTCCCCATTGTGGTTTCAGGAACCCTAAACCCTTAAAGCAAAAGCAGTGGTTTTGAGGTTTGGGGGTTGAGGTTTACAGGTTTGGGGCTCAGTTCGTGGAAGCTCCTTGAAAATAACTCCTACTTTCGATTATAATTTGTAAGATAAGGAACCCTAAAACCTAAACTCTCGACCCTAGACCCTAAACCCT
>CAJNIZ010006793.1:220-17119 GCA_905231905.1 Symbiodinium pilosum | reverse complement strand
CCCCCCCCCCCCCCCCCCCACGCTCTACCTTAAGCATCAGCTAGTTCAGAAAACACTCAAGTTAGAACTAGGTTATAGCCTGAATTCCCGTATACTCACAATCTGTTCAGGATAACATGAGTGTTTCGGCATATACCCACCTAGCCCTTAAAAGGCAAACCTCTATATCATCAACGTGGTACGCTACATTCATCTTGTAACTTGAAGTGGTAGTTTCCCAAAANNCAATGTAGACCCCAATATATTAGAATTATTGGGACCCCCAAAACCCTAAACCCTAATCCCTTAACCCTAAACCCTAAAACCTGGTTACCCAAATACTACCCCGATGGGTACCTACTTCAGGTCTTTCCAGTTGGAGGTTTAGGCCGCAAGTTCGAAGGATTTGTGGGGCCGTGGTCTCTTTGGCGTCATTACCCTGAGGGTCCAAGGACCCACAGAATAATCCTTTTAAAGCGGCTATAGAGGGATATATAGGGATATATGGGGACTATATAGGGGGGTATAGGACCCAAATAATAGGGTTTTAGGGTTCAAATACTATAATATTCATGGTATGTAGGTCCTACAGCCCCAGTATTTGGGTCCTTCGACCCTTAGGGTAAGGCAGCGGTATAGAAGGGCCCCGCAAATGTTGCAGCAAAGTCTTGTTGTTGTCTTCGTCATCGGTGTGATATGGCTAAGGCTTAGCGGCTAAGGGATACTTGTATTGAGTCTGTTTGTGACTTGGATTTGCTCGCATGGGAGCTGACAGTCTCATGACTTACTCACATCCGGCACTCAAAGAGCTGACACGGAGCCATATCCCCAGTACGCCTTGGTATCCTTCTAATTCTATTGTTCTCTCCCTTTCACGCTGTTTCTCTCTCCTGTCCCTCCCTCTCCCTCTCTCCCTCTCCCTCTCTCTCTCTCTCCCTCTCCCCAGGGCTCCAGGTTCCCCTCCAGGCTTTATATCAGCTAATCCTTTGCAGACCTGTGCGCCTTGAAGCATTGAAGGGCTGAGCTGCGTAGCCACGAAGTAAACCTAACATAACCTACCCTACACTAAGGCGGTCTTTTGGGAAACCCTCAACCCTAAACCCGAAATAGTAGTTTCCATTTTCTTTTCCATTCTCCCCATATAACCCCCATATAACCCCTATACAACCCTTGTAGTTGACGAACCTGGCAGAAACATGTTTCGACGTCCTGGGGAACGCAGCTAGCTGCATTGAATCCCTTAGCCGCCATAAAGATCTCTTGGCAAGGATTCCCAACGGCAGAGTTGCTTGGGCTCCTCGGAAGTTATGCCAAAATTAGCCCGTTGTTTTTTTTGTTACCTTTGCAGATAGGTTCGGATGCTGTTGATATTGCAGTCTTGCGCTGGAATACCATATTTGCCAGGGTACAAGGTAAGTATAGGGTAGTGCTGGATTTTTAGTAGCAAACGTCGGCCCTAATCTAATCCCTTAACCCTACACCTAAACTAAACCTGAACCCTTAAGCTTCAATTCCTAAGTCCCTTGCGGTGTTAGCCACACTGAACCCTAGACCCCAAACCCGAAACCTAAACCCCTAAACCCTTAAACCCCAAACCCTAAACCCCAAACCCTAAACCCTCAACCCTAAACCCTAAACCCTCAACTTGCCCTCCCCACTCTGAGAGGTGGGACTCGACCTGCGCACAGCAGAGCAGCATTGGGAACAACCGTGTTGTGCAGCTTGGATTCAGGGGGTTTAGGGTTTAGGCTTTATGGTTTAGTGTTTAAGGCTTCGTGTTTAAGGCTTGGGGGTCTGAGTGTAGTGGGTTCAAGGTTTGGACGTTTGTGGGGTGTGTTGCGTATTGGGGCGTTCAGGGTGATATAAAGGGGTTAGGGGTACAAGTTACAGCGTCTAAGGACCCTAAACTTTGCTGGACCTCAATAAGTAGGTTAAACCATGGCCTCAAGCCCTCCAGAATACTCAAAGAGCATGTACTATGCCACATTTTGGGGTCTACGCTAGACTTTAGGAGGACCCCCCACCCTGTAACAGCGGTATAATAAGAACATAAGAGGACCCTAATGTAATCCCTGTTATCCCTATTACTGTGTGGGGGGTCCGCCTAAGCTAGACTAGACTTTATCGCTCAGGCCTTCTGTCGAGTGTGGGGCTTGCGGTTTAGGGTTTAGGGTTTGCTGCGGTTCAAGGATGTTAATCAACGAGTTTCTCCCACACGGGAGCCCGTAGGGTTTATAGCCCCCCTTAAGTAGATAGAATCATATGGGATATATGGGGATCTTGTTATAATATACCCAAAACCATATTCTATCTGTTTATGGGGGGACTATAGGCTTTAGCGAGGGGTCCTGAACAGGGATGTTTTGATAAAGGGCTGCCGAGGAAAAGCCAAGTCGGTGAATACCTGCACTTTTTTTGAAAGTTGGGCAAACAATGGCTCCAAACCTTGAAAAAAATAGGCGGCTGTCATTTGTGGTTTGGGGGGTGGGGCAGGTGGCCCTAATTTTTTCTAAAACCAAGCCCAACTCGGGTTATATAGGGATAATGGAAAAGAAAATGGGAGCTACCATATAGTAGATAGGGATATATCTGGATAATGGACAAGTCGAAGCTACTATATAGTGCATTCTAAGTCGCCAGAGACATTGCCTGCACGCTTTGGGGAGCCCTTGGGGAGGCCAGAGATTTCTTAGCAGCCAGGCCATGGTCCATTATTCCATTCAAATTTAGGGTGTAGGGGTTTAGGGTTTAGGGGTTCAGGGTTTAGGGTTTGGAAATAGGGTTTAGGGGTTTAGGGTTTAGGCAGACGCCACAGAGTTCCCCGAACCCCCTGGGAGGATCAAAAAAACACAACCCCCAAAGGGGGGTATCCTTGTCCTCTAATGGGTAGGTTCTAGGAACTTTTGAGGGGTATCTGGTTTAGGGCTTAGGGTTTACCCTAAACCCTAAACCCAAAGCTCCTCCAAGGGTCGGGGTAAGGGTTGAGTTTGCGGGTGTAGGGTTTGGGGATTCCTCTGAAGAAAAATGGTCCTCCCCCCCCTCACAAACACGGAGCTTAAAACGCCGTTTAGGGTTTTAGGGTTTTGGGTTTTGGGTGGGAAGAACCCATATGAACATCCACGCGCATCTAGCTCAGGCCTCAAGGCTGAGAGCTTTTGATTCCGTCTGCCCTGATGCACATTCTTGAGGAGAGAATATTTGCACCGTTTGGTATGCGAATTCTCCTTGTGGTGATGCAGGAGGCTGTCTATGTTTCGGAAAATGTGGCTGACGACCTCACTGCTCCTTAAAGTCCTCAAGCAGGCTAAAGGGGTGGGATGTACCATATCGGCTTCAAGGGGAAGGGAGGTATGTGCGGGAGCATTTTATATAGCGCGCTGACCTGATAGTCTACGGGAGCCCACCCTGTACTGGTTTCAGCTCCTCACCGGAAACCATGCAACACTCGCAAAGCTTGCCAGCCTCCATGTTGACCAAGGGTTTAGGGTTTAGGTGTTAGGTGCGGGTATACAATTCCCCAAAATAACATGGAAGCCCGCGAATAGCCTTACAAAGCTTTCCCTGTGAAAAAGGGACCATATCAGCTTCCATGTTTATTTGCGGGGCCCTAGTGATGTCCATCTTCCTGCGTATCATGAACGGACAAGCGTCTGGGTTCAATCACACTTTCCATGTTCTGTCCTACTATTCACGGATGGAACATCTTAGTGTTTCCTATTGATACATGAAACTCCCTTTTGGAACTGCTCTGGGGCGAGGAAGATCATAGGCGGTTGAGATCGCAACCAGGGTCCCATTCAAGTGTATATGGGGGGGACCTCAACAACTACCACTGCTGAACCCTTAAACCCTAAACTGATCCGTACATATCCCTAAAGAGGACCGCCCATATCGGTCCCTAGGGGTCCAAGGACCCAAATAGTGGGGTTTTAGGGCTCAAATACTACACTATTCATGGCATTTGGGCCCTAAAACCCTATTATTTGGGTCCCTGGAGGGGGTGTTTAGGATCCGGCCTGCAAGGACACGGGCTCCACACTTAGGTTGGGTATGAAGTGAAGCTGCAAACCTAACTTCGTTACTTTACCGCAACCCTGGGTGTAACAGAGGCCTCCTGCATCCATCCAGGAGTTCCGTGAAGGCTCGTGATTTAGACCCTAAACCCTAAATCCTAAACCCTAAATCCTAAACCCTATAAACCCTAAACCCTAAATCCTAAACCCTAAACCAGGGATTGGGAAGGTTTGGGCTGGGGTTCGGAGGTCCAGGAACCGAGGATGCCAGCGTCCGCGCTTGTCTACTTAGATTGACTTAAGGATTCTAATGAGCTATAGGATATACGGCTTTAGGGTTTAGGGTTTAGGGTTTAGGGTATACTGTAATATGCGACTATGGAATTTTATAATATGCTATTATAATATACTCCTAGGAGGTTGCATTGCTGGCGTGTCTCCTAAATCCCATGGTAGCTTAACCTGTAGCGGGCTCTAGGGATGCTAAGAGCAACATCGGTCTACTCTTGCACAGAGGCCCACATGAATAGTACGTGGTAATATGATGAGTTATAGCCTAAACTCTTTAAAGGGGGGGTATATGTTGGGGACTATATAGGGGACTACTACAGGGGTTATTAAGCGGGATACTCGGAGTTTAGACTATGGTTCATACGTAATCATATGTTAGCGGTACTTGTTTATAAGAACGAAGGGAGCTAGCGATTGCTTTGTAGTGGGCTGAAAGAGCGACCAAGATGGAAAGAGCAGCTGTTCAGTTGGAGCAGAAGTGTACCTAGACCCTGCTCCTACCCTCTATTAGGGCCTAAGTACCTACTATTAGGGACCATATATACCCAAGGTACCATCTGCAGCAAAGTTTGTTTGCCACTACCTGCCCACGGCCCCGAAGTAGAGTTACATATCTGCACCCGGAAGACAAAAAGTGCTGAAAGGTTATGCTTGAGAGGCGTGTAGAAATACGACTGCTCTTTACCAATCCCAGATGGGGGCCATACCATGGGAGGGGCGGGAAGGCAGAGTACAGAATCATATATGGGTTTATAGGATATGTAGTTAGGGTAAAGCCTCAAGTTGTACAGTAAGCCCAGTGTCTGGTCATACACCTCCATAGCACTGGCTGAACAACAAGCTACGATCTGGCTGGCGGCAGTTAGGGTTTAGGGTTCAGGGTAATTCTGGCAGGTGAAACGTTTATCCCACAGCATTTGAACGCCAGCTCGGAATCACTAAATCTTCAAGGTTAGACTTTCAACCCCAAACTCTACATCCTAAACCCTAAACTTTTAACCAGGAACAGGAAGGACACAGGTCCCATGCAGTATCAAGTAACCGTAGCCCTCAAGCCCTAGACCTAAGACTTATCTCCAAACATTTGACCCATTAAGCTCCTGAGGATTTAGGGTTGAAGGGTTTAGGTTTACCTTAGACCCTCAGCCCCTAATGTCTAAACCCAAGGAGGGTCTGAGTCTTCCACTAGGAGCCGCAGTTCCCTTTGGTGTCAACTTCTAATTACACGAGAGAATCGCACGGAAATCAAGATGGAGGTGAGATGGAAACAAGGACTATGTACGATTATGTAGGGGCATAGGGGTATTTAGGGAGATGGCTCAGGGTTTGGGGTTTAAGGTGTAGGGTTCTGCGATTAAGCCCCTCAAATCCTTAGATCCCAGTAGCCTCCTGCAAACATAACATGGAACCCCACACGAGTAGTTTCTTATTCGGGGATACGATGGTCCACACATACAGATTTGCAATCCCGACCCCTAAACTCTACTTGGAGTTTCAGGGCAACTTAGTAACTCTACTTGGAGTTTCAGGGCAACTTAGTAAATAGGTCAAGAAGCCCTTTATTCCATGTAGTAACCCCAACACCGCAATTAACTACCCTAGTTGTCCCCGTTGTTAACCTGCTTCCTAGGCCTCCCTGACCCGCCAAGCAACCCCTTTCTATGTCAAGCGAGAGGCTCAGATCGCCTCTCAGTGCATGGCGGGGGCCCTGTGATAGCGGCAGATAGCACAGTTTCGGATTTAGGGTTGAGGTCTAAAAGTTTAGTATTGCGGGTTCAGGGTCAAGCATTTTGGGTTTAGGATTGAGGGGTTTAGGATTAAGGATTTGGCGTTTAAGGCATAGGGCTCAGAATTTAAAGCTTGGGTTCAGGGTTTCAGGTATACGGTTCAGGGTTCAGACAGGAAGGCGAGTACCTGGCGGTTCATGTGTAGTTGTTGGTAGGGTGTTGGGGGTTCTTGTGGGATAGTAGAAAGGTTCTGCAGGGGGTACGTAGGTGCGTCGATTTGGCATACTGCGATTCTACAGTAGTGTTAATTTTGGGGTCATGTCCTTTGAAGTTTAAACGTGGATTGATCAGTGCGGTTTAGAAGCAGTCCCCCGTATGGCGCAGCTGTCATTCTTTCGTTCTAAGCCCTGCTTAACTACGCATGCACTGCGTGGTGGGAAGGGTGGATCGGGGGAGAGGGATTGATTGAAGAACCCCTAAGCCCTGAACCCTGAACCCTCACTCACGCCTCCCAGTCTGCGTTTAGGGTATCCGGTTGAGGCCTTGCCACCCCCAAAGCAACTCATTACCCGGGCCTCCTTGGGTTGATAAATTCTAAACCGTATTTAGGGTTTAGGGTTTAGGGGTTTTAGGGTTTAGGGGTTTAGGGTTTAGGGTATACTGGCAACCCTAAGCCCTCAAGCCTAGAAGATGTTCTTCTCGGTCTGGGACGCATATCCGCAAGCCTTGGGTCGTTGAATCCGTAAACAACTTCAGGATCGGGATCCTGACCTGGACCCACAAGGAATATAACAATAATGATTCATGATTCAGGGTTATAGGGTTTAGGGAAAAACGGCCTTTTTGACAATTATTGGTGCTTTCGGGCCATCATTTCGCAAATTTGTGGGCTCAGGTAGGCTCGTCTGATCCCCTACACTTTTAACTCCTGCGCCCTGAGGGGCATTTTGACATTAAAGAGGTCCTTGCTTTCGAAGTTTTCATTTTTTTTGGCTTCGGGCTTAGGCTTTACATCAAAATGCCCCAAAGCTAGCAACCTAAACCTTCAAACGTAGATAAAATAATCGCCCAAAACCTTTAAAAGCGGCCCAGATTGTAATTTTTTGCATACTTTAGAGGATCAGGTAAGCCCTAAACCCCTAACCCTAAGCCCCTAAACCCTTTGATTCCCGCCCACTCAGTTGCTGCTGAATGCTGGTCGGAGTCATGGCCGCACACGCCGCAGTCGTGCTCGGACCGGAACGGCAGCATAGCTGCAGAAGTGCTTGGGTTTAGGGATTACCTGGACCCTTAAAGTATGTAGAATAATGGCCTTTTGGGTTGTTGCGAATGGTTTTGGGCTATTGTGTTGCTTACTTCTGGGGGTTTAGGGATTAGGCCTTGGGGTTCAAAGGTTTAGTAGGAAAGGCTTGAGAATCCGGGCTCAGTGATTAGGGCGTAGGGATTTGGGTTTCAGGTTAGCTTCTAAGGGCGCTCTTTTTGAAAGAGACAGGGGAACACGCTGTCGTGGGCAGGATGATTGGTATGCCAGTGCTCCATGAAGAAATTGAAAGCAACCCAGTGCCCCCCAGTTAAGTTAGGACACCTATGCCACCAATTGGAACCGACTTTCGATGAAGTCCTCTGCGATCACACAGGCAGCAGCCAAGCCCTAAACCCTAAACCCTAAACCCTAAACCCTAAACCCTAAACAAACCCAGTTGCAAACCTGGTGTATATGGGTCAAAGCTGACTGACCTTTCGCATGTCTAGTGTTTATTATACGAAAGCCTAACATGGCGTTACAATCGTTAACAGTCTCCCAATGTTGCCAGGTATGACCTGAAATCCCAACCATCAACCCTGATTCCCCTGGAAAAGCAGAAGAACTATATGGGAATGAAGGATTTAACAATCTCGGCATCGTGTGGATTGTGCAAGGAGTTGTGCCTAAACCCCAAAGTATGTAGAACAGTAGCCTTTTGGGCTGTTTTCAGCGGTTTCGGGTTTTTATTTTACCTACTTTCTGGGGTCCAGGCACCAGTGCTCCGGAGCTCTTATCCCAGGTCTCGCAGCCCTCTCAAAATGACCCTGCAGCTCGGCAACCTCACCCAAAGCCCTAATCCCAAGACCCTAAACCCTACCCAAGTATCAGCCCCAAACCCTAATCCCAAACCCAAAACCCTAATCCCAAAACCCCAACCCAAAAAACTGAAACCCTAACCCTTCTGGTCTTATGGTACAACCCCAACACCGAGGCCGCGTCCATGGCGAGTTCTCCGCAGGAGGAACTTGAAGCTGAGATGGAAAGACCAGTCCCTGAGCTGTCAGATTTAGGGTTTGGAGTTTAGGGTTTTTGGGTGTTAGGGTCTGGGGGTTTAGGATTTCAGGATATTCGGGTTTTAGGGTTTAGGGTTTTAGTGATTTAGGGATTTACGTCTTTGGGGCTTAGAGTGAGGATTTTAGGGTTCAGAGTTTAGGGTTTAGGGTCCGGAGCCTGGGGTAGAGGTTTAGGGTTGGAGTTTCTAACAGACACATGAGCAATAGTCCAAACTCCTTGAAGGGGGTTATGTATTAGGTCAATCCCCCCTATAGTAATAGCTCCTTAATATGGAGCTAATAGGACCTTAATATACCTACAATAGTCCCTTGTGGTACCCATTACTGGGTGGGGGAATGACCCAAGTTATGTAGGGATTGTATAGGGGACGACTAAAGGGGTCAGTTATGATGGGGGATACTAGGAGTTCAAACTACGGCTCTCATGATTATCATAGGCTCCATACTTTGTGGGCTGGGCTATCAAAATTTACTTATGAGTTTCAGGGTGCGTTTCAAGGGAACTCGGAAAGGCCGGCAGCTGAAGCTTAGGGGTTTGGGTTTAGGGGACCCCTGGATGTAGGCATTTGTACACAGTTGGTTTGGCTTCGCTTGAGAAATCTAGGCGGCGCTTTCGATGGAGCTACAACGTGCTACGTTGACTTTGCTATTCAGATTGCTTACTAGCGAATGTGTATTGGACTGAGCTTACAGTTCACACTCTGTTGCTCCTTTGTAGGCTTGGTGTGTCTGAACCCTAGCCTTAAATGTTAATTGGGTTGCTGTTAAGGAACTTAAATTAACCTACCATGTAGTGAGTAATCGGGCGTCCTTATTCTAGTAAGGGGCTTGATGGGACTACATGGGCTCAGGCCTTTTCAAAATTAGGTTCTTGCATACACGCCCCTGCCATATCTCCTGTTTCTTGTCTTCCACGTTCTCTCTAGAAAGGGTTCGGTCGTTTCAGGTTCTGTTCAAACAGCTTCAGGTTTACTGCAAGAATTCGTTCTCACCTTTCTGAGATTTTTTGGGGGCATCCCTTAACCATAGACCTTTTCTGATCTAAATCTAGAGGTCCTTGGGGAAATTGCGTATGGATCCTGTGGCTCTATGAGGACAAAGATGGAGGAAACTATTTCCCATAACGGCCATTTTGGGAACAGCAGGTTTGATCCACGCCAACAGCTGACAACCCAAGTTTCACAGGCGCCGTTGTCTAAACTCCTCAAAGAGGGTTATGTGGGGGATTTTGCAGGGATAGGGGTTATGAAGGGGGATACTAGGGGTTTGGAATATGAGGCGCTGATCAGTCCATGGATTTTCCGGCATGCCTGCAAGGGCCGAAGACTTCGGAAACAAGGTTCTCACAGCCAGGTAGTCGCCATATTCAGCAGAACCTACAGGGTCCCCTTTGAGCTTACTGGGGCTTAGACTGGAATAAGGGATACACGAATCCCCTTTGTGCTTACTGGGGCTTAGAATGGAATAAGGGAATATATTATATAGGGGCTATATAGGGATTATATATTCCCTTGTTGCCTACCCCCCCCACCCAGTAAGTAAGGTCCTCTCCAAGAGCATCAGATAGCTCCCATGATACGTTAGCTTGAGCCTCCGCGGATGAAACACCAAAGGATTATGGTCCCCCTTAAGTAGATAGAATATGGCTTTGGGTATATTATAACAAGATCCCCATATACCCCATATTCTATCTTTTTAAGGGGGACTATATCCATGTGCCACCCCATACCTTGCACACTCTACTTGCTGGTGTCTAGTTAGTTAGTTAGTTAGTTAGTTAGTTAGTCAGTCAGTCAGTCAGTCAGTTAGTTAGTTAGTTATTGAATTAGTTAGTTAGCTAGTTAGGTAGGTAGGTGGGTAGGTAGTTAGTTTGTTAGTTAGAAAGCAAGAATGGAGCCACATAGTAGTCCCAATATTATATGCTACCTATGCTGCATTCCATAAGTTTCTTGTAGCCCGGCGTAGTTAGCTTAGTCCCGGATGGTTGTGCTGCACACGGTCATGGTGTCAAGAGCAGAATACTGTCCTGAGAAATCAGGGCTTACAAAGGCCTAAATACAGCTGAAGCTTAGCCAGAACAAGTTTTGGACACTTACAACCCTAAACCCTGAACCCTCCCCAGCACATCCTAGCCTCCTTACCACCCAGAACAGATTCTTTAAAAAAATGCTTCCAATGTCAGAGATCCCCAAATTTTAGGATCGTGTTGGTTCGGAACATATCTCAATAGAATCCACTACGCAAATAGTTTTACAAGTAGGCTGCCTGCCGGAATCAGGCTACCCAACAGTCTTGGAAGTACTCCGCGAGCGAGGAGAAGTGTGAAACGGGGCTGTTATGAAGAAGATGGTTGTGCGGATCATGAGGATGATATCTGGATGGCTCTCATACCACGGTATTTTTATGCAAGAAGGGTATGTAGGGCGTTATACGGATATGTCACGTTGTTGGCAGTTTGCTTGTTGCAGTTTTCCAGGGCACCTTGCTTCGGCAATTTGCAAGCTGGATTGTTTCAGGCTGCCAGGGGTCGGCTGTTCAGGGTCCCCAGAGTCCGAGACGTCCAGAATGTTGAGCTTTGCAGAGTTCGCGGTGTAATGCAGTAAGAGTGACCTTGTGACAATGCGCGTAGGATTCGAGAACACATTTAAGCAACTGCCGAGTTTATGCAACCCATGCAATGCAAGGCCAAGAGACTGCCCCTAAGGCCCTAAGGGTTTATGTGGCGATGCTCACTGGGGGCGAGTGGCAGATACAGCCGGCGGCTTCTCGGTTTAGGGTTTATAGGGTTTAGGGGACTGCGTCTGCATGACAGGAATTTTGTAAGCGTAGTTGTAGATCTGCGGAAGTCGACATGTGGCATGTGGTTACTCGCACGAAGCTCTGTAATTGCTAGGCGTTCCTGTTTATAAGCAGGAAGGGAAACTTGAGCTAAAACCTAAGCCCTAAAACCCTAAACCATGAAGCCATAAACCATTGAACCCTAAAACCCTACGCCATGAAACCCTAAACCATGAAACCCTAAAAGCCTACACTACTAAACCCTAAACCCTAAAACAGGTGTCCAAAGGAGAGCCAGGGATCCTCAAATCAAAAGAAGAGGACAGAAAGTCCCCACAGGAGTCCTACGCGGTTTAGGGTTTAGGGTTTAGGGTTGTAGGGATTAGGGTTTAGGGTTTAGGGTTGTAGGGATTAGGGTTTATGGTTATAGGGTTTATAGGGATGAGGGTTCAGGGAGTCCTATTCTAACCTCCTTCAAGGGGGCTACATGGGTGGCTGTCAAAATTATGGTCACTTTTTGGGTACCTAAATATTAGGTGCCGTATTATACTAGGGATCCCAAAAGGGACCATCATTTTGACAACCGCCCATATAAGGCCTGATAGGAGAGGATTATAGGGTTATTAAGGGGGATATTTGGAGTTTAGACTATAGCTCACATGTTCTAGAGTTGATGGCCCCTAAACCGTATGGTTTGGGGTTCAAGCATCCACCAACCAGAGACAGACCCCCAAACACTACAATCCTCCAAGCAGACATGGATCCTGAAAAGGGGCCTTACATAGACTATGATTTTGTTTTAGGTTTTTCAAAGGAATATTTCAGGTTCCATGTCGTTTTGGGGGATGGTGGATCCTGAACCAGAAGACCCGCTGAAGATGTGTAGGGCCTTGCTGCAGGATTCACCTTCCCCCTCGGGATGCTCGGCAAAACATATTCTTATTATTCCTATTACTCTTGTTCTTATTAACCGTATTCTTATTCTTACTATTCCTTTTCTTATTCTTATTGTCATTCATCTTATTAATATTTGCTATTTTCTTACTATTCTCTTAACATTGTGACTATTACTACCATGTTTACTGCTATCATTCTTGTTGCTCTTATGTCAGAGCCTGTGAAATAGGCTGCGTTCTTGGGGATGAGCATCAAGGGCTTAGGGTTGAGGGCTTAGGGGGAAGTTAGTAGCTTAATAAGACGTATGACGAGGGCTGCTCATCCTTGGCCCCAAACCCTATATGAGCTATGGACGAAATTTAGGTGGGGGGGAACCTATCGGGGACTATCCCCCAGATCAATAAATCCCCTCCCCTTAATGGCGATTATAATAGGGATCCTAATATTAGCGCCCTTAAAAGGAAGGGGGTTGTTAATCACTGGGCTACAGTATACCCCCAAGCATTCCTTGCTGCGAATGGTCCCCCTGACCTTCCAGATAGGCTTCCGGCAGCCGGGGTGAGAAGTAGGGTGTAGGGTTAGGGTTGAATGAGAGAGAGTCTTGTGGTTTCCAGCTAACAACAGACCCTGTTGTAGTCCTTGAACCAGCGGCCCAACATATCACTCCACATACTTGTCGGGTTCAGATAGTGGCAACTCTGATGATTGTCGCTGCGCTTGCAACTGTACTGTGCTGAGGTAGACCCTTCATAAACCATGACCCCATCACCCGGCATCGGTAGGAACAAGATTGACTGCAAAAGCAGTCATATCTGCTTTTGCGATTACGTAGCATTAGAAGATAAGTCTTCGTATCAGGTGTGACATGAAAGTCAGGGACCACGATTGTTCTAATATCAGCGCTGCCTGCAGATGCCCGGTACAGTTGCAGGAGTGCCTTCTTTGGATTGCATGATCTCAATGAACGCTACCTGGTAAACATACCCCCCCCCCCCCATATCAAACCTGCGATGTGAAGGCGCATATGGCATATGCCTCTCTGAATAAGAGCCAGAAAGTGTGAATCAAACTTCCCGAAAACCTCATACCTGTTTCAGCATTTGCAACACCTTCAAAAGCTTCACAGATGCATCTGGAGTTCTGGCGGTCCCATGCAAGGTAGCAAGGATCCGTCCCGACCCTCCGTCCAAGAGGAGCGCTGTTTGTGTTGCGCTTCAGACACGCCGAAGGGGTTCCTACCTGAACCCCATAAGTATGTAAAACAATGGCCTTCTGGGCTATGTTTAGGGGGTTGGGGCTAATATTTTACCTACTTTGGGGGTCCAGGTAGGCACTTCTCCGATCGGACAATAGAGCCCAAACAGTGGCTTGAGTACCAGTGTTCCTACTGGTGGCTGGTGGGGCATCCACAAACTGGAATATTCGCAGCGCTATAGGGGATTACACTGTGGTGTCCATGAATTTGAGGGGCCCCAAATACGGACCCTGATATATGGTAGTTTCCCATATTAAAGGGATCCCACTATAGACCCCAATATACAGGAATCCCTATTATGGGGACCCCAAAACGAGGAAATCCCCATAGTATCATCCTTATTTGGATTCTGAGGATGGGCTTGTGGCTCAAAGGCTGTGGCACACAGGTAGTTCGTTAGGGGGGTTCAGGGTTTAAGGGTTTAGGGTTTAGGGTTTAGCGTCCAAAATGACAGGAATTTCCTTTTAAGAAAGTACATCCCAATGGTCCCTCTCGTGCTCTAAACCCTAAACCCGAGACCCTACAAGACCCTAAACCCTAAACTCCAGACCCCTACAAGGACCTTCAGAACACATCACATGCATGGGTCAGATGACCCACTTGGGCAAGCCTTCGTTGTGGTAGGACCCACGACTGACAAAATCCAGGATGATAGTAGTTTCCATTTTCCATTGTTCCCCAAATAGGTTTTAGGGTTTAAGGTTTCGGGTAGCCTTTTCCGACATATCCCTATGATGATGGAAGCACCGCAGGAGATCTTCCATTAAGCTGCTCTGCTTGAGCCCTTTGCAGCCGGGAATGAGCAGGCTTTGCATTGCAGAGGAACCGAAGCTGCAACACTAGGGTCATCGGATTTGGGGCTTAGGTTGTGGATTAGGGTTATATGGTTTAGGGTTCTAAGGTTTAGGGCTATCGGGTTTAGGTATCAGCTAGACTCAGCTAGAAAGCATCTATCTCATGCAGTGAAACTTCAAGGGTTTCAATGTCCTAGAACCTTCAAGTACATTTTTGATTTCGCAAAGCACATGTGTCGTATCTGCGCTCTGCACACAATTGTCTGACAGTCGTGTCTGAGGGAACTGGGGTTGTGCTCACGGTGCTGACTCCAGATTGTTTGTCGGTCATGCTGATATTGCTTCAAGAAGCCTGCTGACAGACATCAAAGATCTTGCAGAGATCCTGCAATCAGGAAGCGTTGAGGAATTGCTGTTGCGATCTTTACACCCTACCCTAAACCCTAAACCCTACTGTTAACTACCACAAAAGGATCGGCAGTGACGTAGCACCCCGCTTTCAATTGTGCGAGGTAACGTGGAAATTAGCAACAGCTACTTGGTGAGGTTCAGGGTCTGGGTTCAGAGTTGAGAGATGAGGGTTTAGGGTTTTTCGGCTTAGGGAGACTTAGAAAGTAGGCTCATAATGGGGATGACTAGGGCTACTATACGAAGTTAGAGACTATTAACCTACATACCAAGTCCCCGGCACCCTACAGTAAACACTAAACTCCTAAACCCCAAAGTCTCCCTGACCCTCCAAGTAGGGGTATCTCAAGATGAGTGCTTTTACAACATACCACAGGCGCATTGATTTCCTCGTCCCAGGCTTGTGTTTAGGGTTTAGGGTATTATAGCCCTTACACGCATGGTGCACTCAATCCCTAAAACCTATTCTCACGACTTAGACCCTGCTTCTACCCTCTATATACCCTAAATAGGGACCAAAAACCCTTTTTTTTTAGTGTACAAGGGGGGTCCCGGTATTCAGGCCCTATCACAGCGTAGGGTTCAACCGCACAGTATGTCTCTGTGGCAGCCATGTCAGAGCTTCCATATGACCCATAGTCTAAACTCCATGAAGTGGTTTATATAGGGATTATATAGGGGAATACTATAAGGGATATTAAGGTGGATACTAATTAGGAGCTTTGACAATGGCTCATATCAAGGTGTTGTGAAGTTAACAGTTGTGCTCCCTTGAAATTGGAGTATTCGGTCTGTACATGGGTGTCCCGCAATGGATTTCAACTGCCACGTTTTTGCTTCAGGGAAACGCTTTGGTCTTTCTTATCTTGATTCCTCCTGCTTCCTTTGTCCAGGAAGATCCTTTCACTGCTGCGGTCTGAAAAGCATGACCGGGGAACGAATGGACGAATGCGTAGATGCAACCAAAAGCAGCATTGTTCAACCATCTTCTACACACTTTGCGGGTGCAGGTAGTAGTTGGAGAGTTTGACAGGTGAGGGTGTCACATCACATTCCCTTCACGGACACCTTGGCGAAATTTCAGACCACGAAATATGACGCTGTGCACAGGAATGGTCGAGTGCGCAAGTCATGAATTTGGAGCCCGGCGATTGTCCTAAACCCTAAACCCTAAACCGTGGCGTCTGCTCATAGAGCTTTCTTGAGCGCTGGACGGGTTGAAAGGAGGCGCCATGAACAAAATCAATCCGTGTAATTAGACAAGTTCTCCAAAGCGGATGCGCGTGCCCTAATGTTATCCCGACAATGTGGAAGCACCCTAAAGTTGGGAAGCGAACCAGTAATCCCAGGCTAATCCTAAATCACACGTAGTTGAGATCAAACCTTCATTACCCTGGAGTGTAAACCATTATGAATCCGTTCTTATCCCTGAAGGGGCCCAAGGACGCAGAAATCGTCCATGCTAGCCGCTTTCTTTTCCTATTGCCATTAGATGCTCATCGTTCTGAACAGGCATGATGTACAACCTGAATTTGCAGGCCTTCCATGAGAACTTGGGAATCAGTATGTTTGGAGCGTTGTCCTCGGCCAAATCCCCCTTTCAAGAATCGACCAAGCTGCTTGGCTTGGTCTGAACCTGCTGTGGCGGGGCGCGGAAAACCGCAGGCCTCGACTCGCGGCAAGATGCGCTATAGTCTGAACTCCTTGAAGGGGGATTATAAAGGGGGACTATACTGTGGGGGTTATTCAGGGGGATGCTAGGAGTTTAGACTATAGCTCAGATGCGTTCAAGACATTCTGTCTCAAAAGGAAGGGTGTTTGTAACGAGTATTTCGAATGAGGGGTCCCGCTACATGCCCCTGCATGCTCTACTCCTGCTTTCTGCAACTCCCCGTGCACATCTACAAGAAAAGATCAGAGTTCACATTACCTAAGCCCCAAAAAGTATGTAAAATGATAGCCCTAAACCCCTAAGAATAGCCATGAAGGCCATTATTTTACATACTTTTGGGGCCCAGGTATTGCTTCTACAGCAGCAGCCAAAAACGGACCCCTTGCTTTTGAGACGTCCTCGCAGTGAACCGAGAAGAGCATGGGAGCTCACAGGACAACCACCCAAACCCTAAACCCTTAAGGGTTTAGGGTTAAGGGTTTACCCCTGAACCCTAAACCCCTAAACCCCTGCACCCTGACCCCTGAATCCCTAAACTCTCAACCCTAAACCCTAAACCCCTAAACCCTAAACCCCTAACCCCTAAAGATCTTGCAACTGCAAGTCCCTACCTCTCCCGTCTTCATGATGCGAAGTTTCACCGGGATCCCGCGTCCTGGCCAAGTTAGCCTAGCGGCGGATTGAACCAAACCTTGCTTAGGGTTTAGGATTTAGGGTATAGGGCTTAGGTGTTTAGGATTTAGGGTTTACGGTTTCGGGGTTTAGG
>CAJNIZ010006792.1:82695-114643 GCA_905231905.1 Symbiodinium pilosum | reverse complement strand
GTTTGGGGTCTAGGATTTAGGTTTTTGTGGTTTAAGGAGTAAGTTGAGAATTCCTTCAAGGAAGTTGAGATCAGAGAGTTTTCCTTTGTACCCTTAGGGTTTGTACCCTTGGGTTTGGGTCCCTAATCTGGCCCTGAATAGGGGTATCTGGGACCCACAACCTAGGGTTACAAACATTGAGGGTACAAACTTGAAAATCATTGATGAATTCAGTTACCACACTATGGGTACATAACGTTTCGGGTGTAGGGTTTAGGGCTGGCAGGCAGAAAATTCCTTCGACTTAGGGTTTGGAGGCTTGGGGGGGCTCAGGCTTCAGAGCTTGGAATTTGGGGTATGGAGAAAAATTTTGGATTTGCAACATTTTGGGTTTTCAATTTGGGGTGCGCGTACAGATTTGCGGATTGTGGTTCAGGGTATTAGGCTTCAGGGTTTGGGGTGCGGAGTATCAGCTTTACGTCAGGGTCTACGATAAGACAGTTAGAGGGTTTGAGGTGTGTGGTTAAGGGGCCACGCAAGGCCTATAACCTACATACACAGCACGTCCCATCAATGCAGCAATGGCTGTTTTGACTCAAAAGCGCGAAGGATATGGAAGTTTCCATAAATCAGAGGGCTGCTATAATCCATTCTGCGGCTCATTGTACAGAAACCCCTACACCAACATCCCTAAATGCTATATCTATCTCTCTATACAACCCTACAGAGCCCCTATAACCCCGTAGGGCTTTGGGAAAATGGGTTTAAGCCATGCATAAAGGTTATAGAGGAGTTGTGTATATAGGGGCTACGGAAATATAGTTTAGCAAAAGTGAGAACCCAATTATAGCCCTGTTGAGGGAACTTTGGGAGTGTCTAACTGGGTTACATGTATTGGTTTAGGGTTTAGTGTTGTAAGTAAGCTACAAGTACCTTGAACCTCCAAGTATATAGAACAACTCAACGTGCCCAAGCAAGACGCCCTGCAACTGCCCTGGGCAGTAGAACCCACACATAACGAAGTCATGGCCTCGAAATACATGTGCACCATAAGAGAAGTTGTATATGTCTAGAATTGAGTAGCGACTCGGATGACATCATATTGTTGATTAGTATCGTCTCAATTGCGTGCACTGCAGAGACACGTGGGCAGTTTTCCTCATATCGAAGCCCCCACACAGGACCCAAGATTTCTGGAACCCCAAGAAGAGGAATTATTCGGGAAACAAGTTGGTCCTTGTTGCTTGAGCTCAGAGTCGTGCTGGGCGATACCTGGGCAGCACTGCCCCTGCATTCATTGATTCCAAAATACCAAACTACAAATGCTACGAAATCTGAAGATCCCTCCTATCTGCCATATGCTCCGTATCCCTCATGGAACTAGAGGACATGAGCTTGGAAAACCAAAATTACAATAAGGAGTCTGGTGATCCCTTTTCCCCTGGTTAACCACAGTCGCGAGGCAATACGCTCCCCTGAAAGAGCCCTTTGTGGGGGGGGCGACTGCAACAAGGATTGTGGTGTGTGGAATTCAAGGGACTAAAAGAAAAGAGTTAAACCGTAAAAAATGGGAAATAATTCCTAAGGTGGATCCGTGTTCTTGGGAAGAAGCAAAACCTGATCACTCCTTTCCAAAGTTCCCGCAAAGAGACTACCACATTTTGGGTTTAGGGTTTAGGGGCAATGCCTGTGAAAATCCCTAAACCCTAAACCCTAAATTTCTGAGTTTATAAACAAAACTCGCGCTGAATGTTACACCCAGACTAAAAGAATTCTGCATGCAACCCGAAAAGTCTACATCCCAGACATGAACCCTAAACACAATTCTGCGGGATCTAAGCCCCTGTCTCCTAAACCCTCAGACCTAAATCCTAAACCCTAAACCCGAACGGAATCTACTAACCAAATAGTTACTACTTGCAACCGGGCTAATAACCCCTACGTATAATCCCCCTAACTGGACTTGTGTAGGTTACCTCAGTTGTAAAAAGTAGGGTTAAAGGCCCTGTTAGAAATAGTTACTAAGTCCTCTGAACCTTCAAGTACGCTGAGGGAATCTTGTGTATCAGCACTTACTTAACATTCCCCATTAGGACCCTATGTTAGGGTTTAGGGTTTTGGGTGTTTTTGGGGTTAAGGGTTTGGACCCTCGCAGATACTGCCGAAAACATAGTCTCCAGTTATCGCAACAGCAACTTTGAGGACCCCATGAAAAATTAGTAGAAAGTCGAAAGCATATGGTAGTTTCCATGTTCTTTTCCATTCTCCTCAGTAATAACCCCGAAAGCCCTAAACCCTAAACCCTACACCCTAAACACTGTCTATCCGCACATCACCCCTACGGCATTCTGACAAAAAGACACTCTGGAGAAAGCACATACAGTAGTGGTCGAGACACACAGCTTGTCCAGAAACACTTGCACGGGCGTCAACGCGAAAATCCGGCGAAAGCGCTGCCAAAAGCAAAGCACCTTCCAGGAATCATGTCCAAAACCCAGGTCAGGGAGTTTTCCTGTATACCCCCCCATACCCTAATCCTTCACATAGGGGCTGCCGACAAGGAATCCGCATCTTGGAAAATCCCTCTACAAACCCTATCACCGGTTTGGCCCCGAAAACTGGTGAAAAAATATTAGTATAAAGGGTCCCCTATTAAGGCCATCAGGGAAGATATTAAATATCCCAGGGGCCTACCCAGATCAAGGCCTTTGAAGGAACAAATCCATTCCTGGAAGCCCCCTTGTGTGCCTCGACTGGGTTTAGGGTTTAGGACTTAAGGCTTAGGACTTAGGGTTTAGGGTTTAGGGTTCAAGGGATCTGGATTTACACAAACATCGCCATAACCCGACCCTTCGCGTCTATCTCCCCTAGCTACCCGAACTACCATGGAGCCCCTGTCTTAGGGCTTATCCTTCCCCAAGCTAACATGGAACCCCATATAATTCCTGTATAAAACAGTCGTCTGAGAGGGATCTCCTTTCCCGTCCCACTCTAGATTGGTGGAAAGTTATACCTAAAGCAACCCAGTCGAGGGTTGAGGGCGCTCCAAAAATCTAGAGTTGCTCCAAAACCCTTCTAGCAGGGGCTTTCAAAAAATTCGGGATCCTGTTTGGGGATTCTTCTACTTGGCATCGAGGGTTATAGAGGAGACCTTGCTTTTGACCAGTCCACCCTAGACCCTAAACCCAACACACAATTCTAGTACAACCCTAAACCCAAAAAATATGTGGGATTGTACCGGCTGACCCTGTCTTGATAAAATCTACGTTTAGCTACGGCGCCTTCATTGCTTCGGAAGAAGTCAGGTCACACGTGTTACAGCTTCGGAAATGTCATCTGGATCTTTGGGATGCAAAGCTTAAGCATCCTATACCCTGAACTGTCATCCTGCAAATTCCAATGCCGTGTTTAAAGGCCGAGAGGGAAATGCGATGGGGCTTGACAGGTCTATCTCTAGTCTCAGGATTTAGGGTTTAGGGTTTGGCGTTTAGGGTTTCGGGTAAACCCTAAACCCTCAACCCTAAACCCTAAGCCGTGAAACCCTAATTAGACAATCATGTTAGTAGCCATTCAGGTCCCCTATGAACATCCCCACCAATCCCTCCATTCCGGGCTTAAACTCTAAACCAGCAACGCCCAACCCTAAGCCCTGAACAAACCCTAGACCTTGAGCCCTAACACAGAAACCCTAACCAAAACTAACCCCCCAACCCCAAAGCAAACCTCAAACCCTAAACCCTCAATCGCGAACCCTCAACCCCAAACCCTCAGCCCTAAACCTGAAGAAGCCCCCAAACCCCTCCCTTCCCGACCAGGATGAAAGTGCCGTAGGATGAAAGGCTGGCCGATGGCCATCCTCCAGGGAGCTGATGGTCCAACAGCAAGGCACAAGTGAAGGCGGTAACCTTGGGTTTAGAGTTTATGGTCTAGGGTTAGGGTTTTGAGGCTAGGTTTAGGATTTTTAGGGTTGAGGGCTAAGGGTTATAGGGTTGGAGTTATGGCTTGGGGCCTAAGGTTCAAGGGTTTAGGGGTTGGGGTTTGAAACTAAGTGATTGAAGTCCGTCAAGATTCTCAAAATTATGGTTGCTAGCTGAATACCCTAAGTATCCGGGGACGTATTCTATTAGGAACTCCAAAAAACAACAACAAGTTTGACAGCCAACCATATGGGTTTAGGGTTTGCATAAGGGTTTGGGCATACCTTTGTCCCAAAGGGTACATGAGCTATAGCCTAAACTCCTAGCATCCCCCGTAATAACCCCTTAGTAGTTCCCCGCACTATCCCCTGTATTCCCCTATATACACACCATTCAGGAGTTCAGACTAGAAACCCTAAACCCCATAGAACCCTATAATCCCCTATTTAGAACAACCTTTGAGGAGTTTTTACTATAGCTCACATGGGGATCCTGGAGGGGACTATCAGATCCTCCCTTGAAACGGTGTGGGAGCTTCGAATTCAAGCCTTGGGGATCCCAAACCCTAACTCGCGGTTTAGGGTTAAGGGTTTAGGGTTTAAGGTTTAGGGTTTAGGGTTCAGGGTTCACTAGTAGGAGGGCCTTGGATCTCGGGCTTAGGGACTTGGATTTTTTAGTTTCCGTTGCAACTTGTGCCAGGCCATTTCAGGGCTGACACGAGATAGGGATTGAGGTCCAAGGCTTTTGAGCGAAGAGCTTAGGGTTCAGCGTTGTGGGCCCAAGCGAAGGTACCTATAGGTTCCCGAACCACCCTCCTCTGCACTACCCCCCCTGAGGCTTTGCCCGAAAGATTTAAGCTTATGTAGGGCTTACTAAGAATCCTAACCCTAAACCCTACACCCTGACCCTGAACCCTAAACCAACCTCCTTGCTCTGACCCTCCAAGTAACCACCCGCCCCTTGTGGAGACTGTTTGCATATGGCGGGCCGAACCTAGCCTAACACAAAATTCCCGGCACGCACAAGCACACAACCCAAGCCACGAAACACCTAAGAGCGCCAAACCCCAAACCCTCAGTATCCTGAGACCGAGAATCCGGTCTGGACCCCGAAGTCTTGGCCGCAAATCCTGAAGCCTCGAAGCCGGAACCCCAAAAACTAACACATGGGCATAGCCCTGAACCCAAGAGCCCAACCCCCAAACCCTCTCGTGTTTGTCCTGGTGGCACAAAGGGTGGCACATGCCGCAGGGACACCTTTGGAAGGTTAAGGGTTTCCAACCATGCTGAAGATTCAGGGTTGGTGGTGCTGGGATTCAGGCCTATAGTCCCCTTAAAAAGTAAATAGAATATGGGGTATATGGGGACCGTATCATAATATACCCAAAGCCAGATTCTATCTACTTAAGGGGGACTATAGGGCTTGGGGGTTAGGCTTAAGAGGCGGACTTAAGCCTAAACCCTAAACCGTAAGCCCTAAGCCATGTGTGTGGATTCAGGGGTGAGCTTCAGGCTTCAGGGCAGGAACAATACAGCCAAAGAGCTCTGTAACATCAGCCCGCGCAGGGACTACTGGACAGGTCCCATGGTTTCGTTTTTGCAAGATTCAGGCCTGAGAAGTAGTCAGTCCGATAAGCAATATGGTGGTGCAGCTGCCCCCACCTCGTAATAGTCCGTAATGTGGGAAATACTACGAGCACCAGAATCAAAGGCTCAATTGACTTCCTGAGGCTTAAAGCGGAGGAGTGAGCAAGGTTTGGGGTTTGGGGTAGTCAAGGAATCAGGGTTTGCAGTTTGGGTTAAAGGGTTTAGGGTTTGGGGTTCAGGGTACGACATTGTTGATACATGTTGAAAATATCTCCCCGAGCAGCAACTTGTAGCATATTCTTGCAAAGGCTTGGCCTCGGTGTTGGTGAAATTCGTCTGACGCCCACATCCTGAACCCTGCTCCTGAAGCAAGCATCTGACCCAAGAACTACAATCAATTCATTTGTGAGAAGCTGACGGCAGCCTTTCAGGGGCCTCCTTTCAAAGGTCCACTGAAGATCCCGTTATATACTATGTAAGTATATTCCGAGCCGCGACTGTCATGTACAAGAGTAAGTAGTAGACTACTGGATATCATCTGGCTATGAATCGGGCTCTTCCTTACCTAGTCTCAGTACAAGCCCGATGGGCTGCTGAAAAAGCTATAAAATGGGTTTCCTTCTTAAGCCTTTTGAACGCCCAAGGGAGCTATTGAAAAAGCTGGAAAGTGGGTGTCCTTCTCAGGCCCCTTAAAAGCCCAAGGAGCCGTTGAAAAAGCTATAGATGGGTTTGTTCCCTTAAAAACCCAACGGGCTATTGAAAAAACAATAAACTAGGTCTCCCTACCTAGCCCCATCGAAAGTCCAAGGGGCTGTTGAAAAACAGAAGCAGCGCTAGGGTCTTGGACCAGCGAGGCGTCTGCCAATCATGGCTAAGGAAGAAATCAATGCCTTAGGTGTCGGGCTGAACCCTGAAACTCAAACCCTGAACCCGAAACCCTTTAGGGCTAAGGTTCTGGGGTTTAGGATTCAAGGCGTGCTGCTTGGGACTCAAGGCTGAGTGCTAAGAATTTAAGGCTAAAGGTACAGGTAGAGGGTTTAGGATTTAGGGCTAGGGTTTCCCTAGGGCGTAAGGCTCGGGAAATGTATACCAAAAGCGTTCAGTCTAGGGCTTGCCGTGTCTACAGTCGCGGGGTTTAGGGACATAGGGCTTCAGGGTTGTAGTGGTTTAGGGTTTAAGGCTTTCGCGGCTTAAGAATGTAGGGCTTCAAGGTTATGGTGGTTTACGGTTTAGGCATCAGGGGTTTAGGGTTCTAGGGGACAATGGCAGGGCTTGGGGGTTAGGGTTTAGGGTTGGGGCTTCCCAACCCAAAGCTTACAATGACAAAACTTTGAATACTGTGTCCTGCGTGACACACAAATAGTACTTTCCTGCCACGGAAATGGGAGGACGCAAGCAGCAGGACGACTTTCAAAATTTGGGCCACCCGGGCAACCCCCAAACTAAACACGGAACTCTAAACCCTTCATCCAAGCAAAACACCCCCTGAAGTCTGACTGCATCCTACGCCTCACGACCGGTTTAGGGCTTAGAGTTTAGGGTTTATGGTTTAGGGTTTAGGGCTTAGGCTTTAGGGTTTACAGTTTAGGGTTTAGGGTTTAATGTTCAACCCCAATGATCAACAACAAGGGCCCAGCTGCGGTCGGCACGCGTGCCTGTGAGCTTCAGCTTTTGGTTGCCCGACTTCAACTGATTAGGGTTTAGCTTAAAATGTAAGGAACTCTAAACCCTAACCCCTGGGTTTAGCACATACTACCGACATTAGTTCCAAATGAGCCATACCTGCTAGTATCCCTGAATAGCCCCTATAATACTCCCCTATATAATCCCCTATGTAAACCCCCTTTAAGGAGCTTAAACTACAGCTCAAATGAGCGCTGAACAAACAATCCTTACTTCAAGGTGACTTGACCCTTATTTGGGGATGAAATGGGGTTTCCCAAAATAAGGGGTACCTGGTTATGGGGTCCTTGTAGTAAGGATATATTGGGGTCTACATGGGGGTCCCCTATTTAGGGGATGTGACTGGTTAGGATTCATAATGTGTAGGGTAGGACGGCCTATAGTGCAGCATAGCACAATGACCAAAAGTGCAAGCAGCATGGCAGTGTAGTAAATCTGGCCTAGGATTCTGTAGGTGTAGGGAAAAAGCCTGTGGCCTAGGTCGGGATCTGAGACTTCGTTCGCAAGTCTGGAACCCAAATGTGATTCTTCTGGTCAACGAGGTAATCTGCACTAACTCTACTTACAGGTGGCTGCTCGGAAATGGGAGAACAGATCCCAACAATAGGCTGCACATAGTCCCCAATGATAATCCAAATATTATACAAAATTCCCACTCATAATCCGTTTAACTTCTAGATTGTACCGGCAAGCTGTTCCCCAAACTCCAGACAAAAACACCTTGACAACAGGCGTTATGTACGTGATCCCACTACTGACCGAGACACGTCATGCCTGTAATCCTGCAGTACACCAGGAACCCAAGCCCTCAATCCTACCGAGCGGCTTATTGCGTAGCCGCTATCATCAGGCATGCCATCATTGCTCCGAAAATGATGTCCCCATCGCCAGAGACATTGTTCCAACGTGACAGCTCTGAGCAACTCCTCAAGTTGGACGTTACTTGCATCTAAGGACTTTAGGAGGGACCCCCTAATAGGGACCCTTGTAGCTNNAGGGGTTATATAATGACTATATAAGGGCTATGTATTGTAATGGGATGTAATGGGATTGAGGGTCCCTATTAGGGGTCCCTCCGAAAGTCTTTAGGTAATCGTAACGCCAGCATAACTGTTCATATCTGGCATATCTGTGCAGCTTTAAGTACTTTCTAGGTTCCGTGAACCTCCGAAAGGGGCTTTCAGTTTTTACAGCTTTAGGGATTGTGGTAGAGCTTCAAGAGCGTTGAAGCACCGTGGCTTCAGGGGTTAAACCATAAGCCTAACCGCTAGACCCTAAATAATACAGTAGCTTCCATTTTCTTTCCCATTGTCCCTATACAACCCTAACCACTAAACCCTAAACCGTGGCGGATTTCGGCCCCACGGTAGACAACAGCAACGCTAATCCGAACGAGGGACGGCTCAGGACCGCTGAACCTTTATTAGGGTTTAGGGTTTAGGGCTGCTGGAGTACAGAGTTGCTATTGATGAACTTAAATTAAGAAGGGTATATGTAGTAACTAATATGCTTCCACCGTTATAGGAACTTGAATTAAGTTCCTTATCAGCAGCCCAGACTATGCCCTGTTTGAGCAAAGCCTGCATGGCCACATCAAGTCTGGGCTTTGCCATGTGGATCGTCTGGGGCTGGAAACTCCAAATTTCAAAGCTTTAGGTCTTATCCTATGCTAAAAAGACGTGGAAGGTCGTATAGCCGTCTTTTCAAAGGACAGAAATTCTATGGTAGCCCAGGAAATCGCGGCTAAGACCAGGCCGAAAAACTTTGACATCATTCAGGCAAGCTGGTTTGTTGACGTGACCATTGGGAATGCAACTGGTTCAGGGCGTAGCGTAGGGTTTAGGGTTCAGGGGTTTTGCCACCTCGAATCGGCATGTTAATCATGGATCCCTCTTTGTAGGTCCGGCTTGAAACTCTAGATTCCAAAGATCTCTTCGAAAAACTCCGTCCACATGTCTCAGGAAAATTGGCCTGAGCTTGCCTGGTCCCAGAATGCAATACTGGAGAGAAAGACATGCACAAGAACATCACGGACACCAACACGAACCAGCTTCTCCAATGCTAGCTCTGCCTTGTATGCAAGTGCTGTCACAAGACAATGCCCGTTGAAGTCACCACGTTCGACAAGGAATGTAGCTTTGGATACGCAGCATAAGTAAGCAGTGCCGGCAAAGTCTCACAAAGTGTGAACCTGAAGACTAACCCTCCACTCTCAACTTTGTAAACCCTAAGCCCTAAACCCTGAACCCTACCCCAAACCCCCAGGATGCAAACGCTTAATTTTAGGACCGAGCGCTTCATCCGAAACCCACGCGGCTAAACCATCCTAAACTGTAAATCCCCAGACAAACCTAATCCCTGCCAACCACCTCAAAACTCAGATAGTAGAATGTCCAAATGATGTAGGGTTTTAGGGGTTTACGGTTTACGGTTTAGGATTTAGGATTTAAGGTTTTAGGGTTTAGAGTTTGAGGTTTAGTCCTTGGAGGTCTGATAACCATATGGCCCCTAGCACTTCTGGGACCTAAAAATTTTGGCAACTCTGCCTAAGCCCCCAATCCCTGAAGCATCTGACACCTCCAAACCCTCAACCCTAAACCATCCTAACCCACCAAATACCCAAAGTTTAAAGCATCCGAAACCCCCAAACCCTGAACCCTAAACCATCCTAAATCCTCAAAGAATAAACTCTAAACCAACCCCAAACCCCCCAACCCGTAATCATCCTAAAACCAAAAACCTGACGCTGACAAAAGCTCATGTTTACCCCCATATATCCACATAACATCCCTACATGAACCCTATGCCCTAAACCCTAACTCTAGATCCTATATGAGCTATAGTCTAAACTCCTAGTATCCCCCTTAATAACCCCTATAGTAGTCCCCTATATAATCCCCCAAAGATCCCCCTTTAAGGAGTTTAGACTATGGCTCATATATTCCCCAGAAACCCCTTTGAAAGGGCCCCCATTGAACCCTTTGGCAGGACCAAGGTGCAGGTGGAAGCTCTGAGGCAAGGGAGGTCTGAGATACCTGAGCTCAGAAGAGGGGCTTTAGGGCTAGAGGTTTAGGGTTCCGGTTTCAGGGTTTACATTTTAAGGTTTAGGTCTTAGGGTTCAGATGTTTTGGGTTTAGATGTCCAGGGTTTAGCATTCAGGGTTTTGGGGCTTGGGGTTTAGGAGTGGACTCCCGACTAACCCACCAGTAAGTCAAAGGTTTCGCGCCCCAAAAAGAAATGGGAGGATTCCCTAAACCCTAAACAGTTCAGGAGACGGTTGGGTCTTTTGGCATAGGGCGTCAAACGAGGAGGGCGCTTACCATTTGGATTTCGGGTTCAGGCTCCAGGGTTACAGCTTTTCAGGCATTAGGGTCTAGGTCTAGGAGTTTAGGCCTTGATGCTTAAAGTTGTTTTGTTTTTGCAGGGTTTGTGGTTTGGGGTTTGGGAATTGAGCATCGAGCTTCAAGAATTCCTCTTGGGAAGCACCAGCATACTTCTTACGGTCACGAAAACAGCCGTGAATCCTGCGGAGCCCTTGCACCTGTCCAAATTAGGGTTTAGGGTATAGGGTTTAGGGCAGCCTATATGCTGAACTCTCAACTAGGACACCCTTGTGATAAATTCTTGCAGCGATGGATATTCATCATGCCAAGACTTGCTCTTGCTAGTCGCCTCCCTAGACCCTGCAATGTAGTTCCTTTTTGGGTTTGATATGGTTTTTTGGTTAGGACTCTTATTAGGACTACCAGAAAGGTTGGATAGGTTATCACGATGGGGGTTATATTGGGATAATGGAACAGAAAATGGAAACTACTGTTTAGGGTTTAGGGTTTAAGTCCCCCTTAAGTAGATAGGATATGGCTTTGGGCATATTATAGTAAGGTCCCTATATACCCCATATTCTATCTACTTAAGGGGGACTATAGGATCAACATTTTTAGGTTTTAGGGGTTTAGGGTTTAGGGTTTAGGGGTTTAGGGTTGGGTGTTGGGCTTAGGGTTCATCAGGGTGTTACCTTCATTCAGAGGTTATTCGGGGGATGACTAAGGCGAAGTAAGGGAAACGGTGGGACCCAAGTCACTGCAAGTTCCAGGGTTGCTCATTAGGGTTTAGGGCTTAGGGTTTATGGTAGGCCCCCATGAGATTTGGGAGGGATACTGCTGATACTTAAAACCCCTACCTAAATACTTGAAATCTTTGGAGATGCGGCAGTTTAACATAGTAAGCTCATGCAGTATGTGCAGTATCTACCGTAGGGTCTGGACGAGGAGAGATGTAGCCTCAACATGGGAACATGTCGGCACGTCGTGGTAGATTGAAGCCGGCGTCGTTATAGTCCTAGTCATTCAAGTCATACCCTAAACTCTAAACCGCTAGGGGCATGTGTACGCCTACTACAATTCAATTGGTAACCTTTTGCGACCAGGAACCTCAGCAGCTAGATAGTAGAGCCTCATTTCGGATCCTTTCTTTAGCTGGACGCACGCATGAATCCGCGTCCAACACCAATACCCAAGGGCTCCTATGTAGTTCCTTTTTGGGTCTGTTATGGTTTTTTGGTAAGGAATTGCAATATACTACCCAAAAAGGAACTACATAGGAGGGTCTGGGTACAGACCGTCTCCAGGTCCCTCGTAGTTTGGGAAGTGCAGCTTCTGCTTTTGGGCTCCCCTAATCGTATTGTTATGCAATATTATGCAAAACGTGTAGGCCATTTCTTGGTCTAGGAAACTCACCCTAAGGGTCCAAGTAATAGGGTTTTAGGGCCCAAATACTACACCATTAATGGTATTTGGGCCCTAAAACCCTATTATTTGGGTCCTTGGACCCTTAAGGTCAACAACTGGCTGTCTTCTGACTTCAGGAATGTCGGGTGCTGTTCTTCAACATTCCTGTGTGCGGATCTATTGTTTAGGGTTCAGGGTGAGGGGTTTTTAGATGCCCCTTGAGCTGCTCGTGCGCAAAGGCATCAAGGTACAGGAATCGCAGAAGTCAGGGAGCAATGAAATGGAGACTTTAAAGCATAGCCAAAGAAGTAGCCGCCATGAGCGCATGAGGGCAGGCCCTCTACGGTACCTGACTTATAGTAAGAATAGTTATAACAGTAATATGTGTAGTAATAATTGTCATTATACCCACCCCTCCCGCTTTTTTCATGGAGATGTCTTTGCAGGATGTGTCCATCTACAACCCTGCTCTCCAGTCAGAGGCTGGGGCTTCTACTCTTCGTAGGACCTTCCGATGAAGGCTTAGGGTTTAGGGATTCATGTGTTTACGATTTAATGGGTTTACGGTTTCATGGGTTTAGGGTATATGGCTTAACGGTATGATGTGGGCTTAGGGTTTACGGCGTCTCAAGCGGCTCTATGAGCTTCCCTGTCATGATGTGACCTATTGTCTAAACTCCTAGTATCCCCCTTAACACCCCCTAGAATTAGGGGTTTGGGGTCTAGGATCTACATTCCCAGTATCCCCTTATAAACCCCATAATAGTCCCTTAGAAAATCAATCCCCTTTATATAACACTTTTAAGGAGTTTACACTATGTTTGACTTCGGGTTTGGACCTAGTGAGATGAAGTTGAATAACGTAGAGTCCTAAATGGCTACCAATACTATCCCGTCATAGTCTCGATATAAGATAGCACCATATACCCCCAAACCATGTTCTATCCGGGCCTCTTCAATACGCTATAGCATTCAATGTTTGTGTTCTTGAGTTCGAGTCTAGTCTAGACCTGTCGTCTGAGTAGGGACATAGTTTTTGATGAGGAGCGCCCCTGCCCTGTGATATGGAAACAGACCTGTCGTCTGAGTAGGGACATTTTTTTTGATGAGGAGCGCCCCTGCCCCGTGATATGGAAATTTCCCATGATCACCTTTACAAAACCCCAAATGAGCCATAATTAGTCTAAACTCCTAGTATCCCCTTAGTAACCCCTGTAGTAGTTCAGTATATAATGTCCTATATATCCCCCCTTTAACGAGTTCCTACAAAACCCGAAATAAGGCACCCTAAAAACCCTCATCGTATTCCGCTGTAGCTATAGGGACCCTCAGGCCCCCAATTTCGAGGAACTTCCATGGAGCTACTTGGAGGGTCAGGGGGAATTCGTAAGTAGGCTAGGGTTTAGGGTTTTAGGGTCAGGGGGACTTGGTAAATGGGGTAATAACGGGGATAACTCGCGTTACTACATGGGTTGTAGGGGTTATCAACCTACTTACTAAGTCCACTTGACCCTCAAAGTACGCTATTGCATGATGGGACGTGCGTAGGATGGAGAGGTCAGACCATCAGGGGCGCGATTCTGGGAGTCGTGTATCAGGGTTCATCTTGAGCCCCCGCCATTAATGGACACCGCCCACAATATATGGAGCAGAATACGAGAATGAGGGGTCCTCTTACGAATCACATGGGGGGACTCGCAAATCTGGAGTTCCTTTTTCAGTATCCATACAACGCCAGGCCATGCCCAATGTTCAGAATTCCATTGGTTGTTTATTTTGTTGTTCAGAAAACCCCTCAACCCTAGGATTGTTGAATAAGATGTGAAGATGCGGTGACCTACAAAGTACTGTCTGTCATTCCATGGCAACGCTAGTCTAAGAGGAGCATGGGAGTTTCTGCAGAATATCCCCTATAATGTTTGAAAAGGACCCCCAAATCCCCTCTCAATCCGCATATATCCCTGGGGTCCCTGGAGCACCCCTTGTCTTGAGAAACTCTTACATAGCCATGCTAGTAGAAGTAAGGCAAAGAAGCGGGCTCCTGGATTCTGAGAAGTGACCCTTACAACTTCGCAGCATCGTCTTACCAGATATTCCTTAGGCTGGGCCCCCACCCTCTCGTGGTATACCCGGAACACATAGGGACCCTGAGAACGTTACCATTATTCTAGCCCAAAATGTTCGTTTCACTGGATTCTCGATCAGATCGCCTTGTTGGACTCCTTGAAATTGATATCTTATCACAGTGATGGCCCCCCGCCTTTCGTATACCCCAAATGCAAGGGGCTGTACAATTGTGGGGTCAGTTTTTTGGCTTGTTACAATTCACCAACTGAAGGCTTTTGAAAGCCTAGACTCAACGTATCATCACATCCCCATACAATCCCAACATCCCTTGGAAGTGGCCCCGATTTTTTGAAATCCCCAAGCCCCCATATGGCCCAGAGCCATAAACCCTTAACCACGCGGCTCGCATACCCCACGAGGCGCAGAAGCTTCGAGAGCACAGTGCTCAGCTGACCCTACATGATTCTTGTAGGGGTTGCGCAAAACCAGGGGTACCTGTTGGGGGCTTTCCTGGTCCAAAAAATTGACTCCTAAATTTGACCTTAAGGGTCCAAATACCCAATAGGGCTCAGAGTTTAGGGGTCGTAGTTGTAGTACATGATTCTGGGAAAGTATACTTCGATCCAAACCGTGAGACATCCTTCATACACGTTGCAGGAAGTTCGTGCTTCGCTTCCTGCCAGCTACGCCTAAATCCTAAACGCTCAATCCTCAACCCTAAGCCTAAACCCAACACATCTGAGAAGTAGGAGCATGTGTTGGTACCGCCATTGGATAATAGTTGCAATATGAATATCTGTAGCCCTGAGTTAGACCCTGATTTTACACCATACTGGATGGGGACGGGACCTGGAGTATGTGAATTTTCTGTCTGACAACGACACAATCCTTAGTATATTTGTCGCAAATGGCCAAAAACTTATTCTACAAGTAGACCCTCCAACTACCCTCTACATAGGCCCAAGTACCCATTGGTATCATTCGTAGGGGGTGTACGTCCCCAATTAAGAGTACTAGGAGGGTCCTGGCAGGTGCGTCACAGCTTTCTGAGGTCTGGCAAGCTGAACGATCTCCAGAATGATCCCGAGTTGCAGCCAATCTTCGAGGACTGCTTCTTTGGAAGGTCTACACCCTGAACCCTAAATCCTGAACCCGAAACCCTGAACAGTAAACCTCCGGCCCAAGAAGGCCTTTAATTTAGGACCTGCCGAGCCACGCCCTCACAATGCTGGCTCTGAGTTCACACGGTCTCAAAATTGCCAGCCGTGGAACCTCTTTGACGCACCGTTACCTTCCACAATCCCTACTGAAAAGTCGAGCCTATTTTTTGGCGTGTTTGGTTAGCTCAATGAGGTTTGCGGGCACGCCGTCAGCATGTATTCCAGATTCAGCAGCATCAGCCATCTTGCCAAAATCAGCGGTACTACAAACACAAAAGTGGGAACACGTGACAGGAGTGGAGGTCATGATAATGCTACTGTACTGTATGCCCATCAGAGTGCGCATGTCAGTAGGATACCCATGCGTCCGAACAGAAGCTGCATGTTTTCTCAAGCTCTCCCAGGCGTGCGCGCCACTGCTTACAACATGGACATACATGAGTAGTGCCTGAATTAGGCATAATTACTCTAAACCCCGAGAGACAGTAAGATTAGATGGCTACATAATCGTTTGAAGGGGAAAATTACTTTCTTGGTTCAACAACCCAAAAACACAATCCAAAATACCAGAGCGGGCCAGCAGGCATCTTCGAAAACCTGACCCCTATTCTGCACTGGGCATGCTCTTTGGAAGAGTCCTCCACAAACTGGCAGCAAACAGTAAGAAGACTGTCAAACGGCTTTGAGGTTTGAAGCCTACGCTTCCAAGCCTGCAGCCGAACAGGCAGCTGCATGACAAGACCTGAAAGCAACTCGAACTGTCTCCTCGCCATGTGCAGATATGGTCTTGCATTCCCCTGGCTATGGTTGCTGGCTTGCTGCCCTGCAGCTGCGGAGATGCAAGTCTCCCATGCAGAGGCTGCGGTTGGGGTTTGGGGTTTAGGGTCTCCAAGATGTCAGAAGTACTTGCAGGGACGGCTGGGGCGTGGTAAAGGCAACGGAAAAAAAGGTTTGTGGGAGGCATATGGTAGTTCTGACAAGTATTCCTGTAAGATCCCACTATGTCCCTTGGGGTCCCAGGACCCGGCTATTTTGTGAAACTCCCACATGTCGGTTGAAAGTTTGGATGCACCCTAGATTTGCAGACACGGATCAGCACCGCACATCCTGACCTGTTGAGCCCGAATGTACTGTAAACTTTTATCTAGTAATTGCCTTTGACCCCAGAATGATGAATATGAAGGCTGTCCTTTTTTGAGCTTAATTATTTGGGAGGTCTAGGTAATGTGGCCCAAAACCGTAACGGTTTCGGTCTTAGGGAAGCCCTAACCTTAAACCCTATAAGCCCTAAACCCTTAACTATCCCCCTTGTTAACCCACTTACTAAGTCCCCCTGACCCTCCAAGTAAGCTGCAAGTTTGGGAGATGGGATGCTTCAATTCGATCCCGTCAGACTACACGCGGGATGCCTTCGGCAACAGTTAGGGTTTAGGGTTTCGACACTAGCAACCCTAAACCCTAAATAAAGGGGGTTATATAATGCCCTATACAACCCCCTTTAAGTTGTTCATTCCTGTTGGGATATAAAACCCAATCAGGAACATGGACTCACACAACTAATAGCAACCTAAGCAGGAATCGGTCAAAACTGAAGTCCGCATGTGTCCGAACCCGAGCTTCTTGCTCGAAGGCAAGAATTGGGATATCTATAGCGGTACGGCCCCTCCCAAAAGTCACCTAGAATTTCAGCAGAATGTCTGATAGAGCAAACAACTTCCTTTTGGGTGTAATATTGAAAGAGAAGAATATAGCCTTGCTGGGGTCAAACACCAGCATATCCCATCCCCAAAATGAAAAAATCTCCAATCGTTGACCCCTAAACCCTACACCGTCAGATATCCTAAACCCTAAACCCTAAATCCTGAACCCTGCGGTTTAGGGTTTAGGTAAACCCCAACCCCTCAACCCTAAACCAACTACTTCTGAGGGGTTCTCAAATGGGTTGTTCTCAAAACTATGGGCCCCGTTTGGTTATAGATTGCAACGCGGCACCTACTATTTAGAGGTAGCAAGATGGGACCCCTAAACCCTAAACCCTGGGAACCCTAATTTCGGGAACTATTCAAATCACTGCGCAGGTGATGCCAGGCCCCGAGCTACCACCCTGCGACAACTCGGAGATTCAGGCTAGGGTTTAAGGTTTAGGGTGGGTTTAGGGTTTAGGGTTTAAGGTTTAGGGTTTGGGGTTGGGGTAATAAGGAGCCCACTGGGGTAATATTGGGGTTATATAGGGATGATGGAAAGGAAAATAGAAACTGCTATCTAGGGTTTAGAGTGTAGGGTTTAGGCGCAAGGTTTAGGGCCGAAGGCTTAGGGTGTAGGGTTATGGGGCTTAGGGTTTAAGGCTTCTGGATTTAGGGTTTAGGGTCTAGGGGGTCTAAAGAACTACGAATCAAAGGTCCCCTCTCAAGGGGTGATGTGGCTACCTAGAGATAGGCAGGGTTTAGGCGCAGCATAACGATAGCCCATTTACTAAGTCCCCCCCACCCTCCAAGTACTGAGCTTTCTGGGAACTCCTGTTTTGATATATAGTCCCCCTTAAGTAGATAGAACATGGCTTTGGGTATATTACAATAAGATCCCCATATACCCCATATTCTATCTACTTAAGGGGGACTATACACGCGTCTGACGTGTTTGAGTAATGCTTTCACCGCCCCCTAGTTAAGACGGTCCTGCTTTCTTAGGGGCTCCTTACCCCGAGGCTCCATGTGTGTAATATTTGCATACATTCCTATGTCTGCCCCTGGGGCCAACATTCCCAACCCTGCCCCAGGAGCAGGTATCATAGAAACCGTGTTTTCTAGGAGCAGGTTTGGGGGTTCTAGGAGACAGTTTGTGTGTTTGTCCCGTGTGCCAGAGCACGTAATGGCAAGAAATCTTTTTTTTTGTGTTTAGGATATGAACTCCATAATCAACTACACTATATATATATACTCCACTATAGAAGTTGCACACGCGCAGCAATTGGACTCAGATCCTTCAAAGCACCATGGCCATGCTACTATATACTTGACCAATATATCCTGGCGCCGGCTTGTATTGTATTGTAGCTAGTCCCGATGCGTAATCATCACGTGTTGGATCTCATTGTCTTAGATCATGTAGCGGGCCTGGCTATATTAAGTATACCCTGGGGGCTCCATATAGATAATACCCCTCAATATTTATAGATATATAATGTTGTATATATATATTATAACATGTACATATCACGGCTGGCCTTATATAACGAACCATGCTATATAAGTGACCCCCCATCCTAATTATATATACTTTGAGGTTCATGGGACTTGGTACGCGAAGTGATTTCTGACTGGGGTTATATTATATATAACCCTATATTTAACATTGGGATATAAAAAATACGAATATAATGTTATATAAAAGAAGCCTAGTTATAGCTATAGGTCTATAATTAATAATGTTATAAAGAAGCCCGGTTATGAGTAGTGACTAATTCGCAAGTGCGTACATGGCTTGCCTTCACGTGGCCGCTTTCTTCGTCGTCATCATCTTCGATATGTGCCGTCAGGGCCCTATATATACATGCGTCCCTACACTTTTCATATATATATTGACCGCCTAGTTCATATAGCTATGTGCCTAGGTCGGGATGAAGCTGGCCCTTTATTACTGGGATGTGGCGAGCTGCTGCAGAAAGTGAAGAGCTCAGCTAGGCTTATATGAGGTATATCCTCGTGCAGTCTAGACTATATATATAACTAAGAATGCCAGCTTCATCACAGGCCGTTTTGGCAGCCTTCTGAATGCAGACTCTTCCAGGAGCAGGCTGCGCTGATCGCTCTTTTTTCCACACAAGTCTTCTAGCCGCGCTAACCTGTTACAGGCATCGATCGCCCACCAGGGCAGCATCCTCGCGAGCAAGGAGGCATTAAGGAAATGGTTTATAAACTTTTCGTATTATAATACTATGGCTATTATACTAATACATTAATAGATTATAATAACACACACATATATATACATACATATATATATATAATTAGATATGATATTATTGGGCCAGGGGCTTGTGTACAGTACGTTTGAAAATTTCACAATACATCGGGGCCTGAACCCCAGAAATAATACCTCTAATAGCACCTTAAATCCTAGTAACCATCGCACAGCCATCGCCATGCTAACAGGCATCGCTCTCGAACCGCAACCAGAAGATCAAGGCCGACTTCCTCACGACAACCAATAAAAGTAACATGTTAGATTTCAACTGGCTAGGCTGCACTCAAGATCCCGCACGCCGCGAAGGCTTGTCCCTGATATATAATTCTTCAAATAATCCTCGTTTTCCCATTTATATTTATGATGCAGGCTACCAGCACCACTTCCAGATCATGTTCAAGCGCAATGGGAAGCTGATGATGATCAGACAGGCGGTGCTCCCCCACCCTCCGCGCAGTGTCAATTATAATAAGTATAAATATAGTCATTATAATTCGAATATATAAAAATATATGCATATATATGTACATCGAAGATATGAGGTTATATATATATATGGGATATACATTGACCAGCTTGCTTCGGGCACTGCTGCTGGGGGCCGGTAGCGATTATAAGAGAGAAAAGAGGGAAATATCTTGAGAGTGGGAGATATGCACATGTCAATCGCGCAGTCCAATTTTGTTCGATCATGATCCCCCATGGCCATGCCAGAGTCATTTATTTGTGGATATTGGATTGTGCCTACACGCGTCTTCTAGACATGTCCGTGACCCCTGCGCACGATGGATCCTACGCACGTTCGCTTCTCGAGGACCGAATTTGTGACAATCGCATTCCTCGCCAACATAATTTACAAACGATATAAGATGTATATTATTACCTTCAGGACATCTTCCGCACCTACATGGTTGAGGATGAAGACATGTTGCTGAAGCTGCGGAAGCGCCAGGCGCAGACTCATAAATTTGAAGTACGCAATATATATATATATGAAGCATCGAAACATATCACGCGCACTTTGCAGGGAAAGCTGTTCGAGCTTTCTTCCGAGGGCCCAGACTCCTCTGGCTCGGCAGTTCCAGCATGTTGGGGGGTTGGTGCTTTGGACTGCAACCTTGCACATGTACGTATATATACTTGAAAATAATATAAATATAGGACAGATATGTGTATATATATATATATACATATATATATACTAGCATAGCAGGGACAGTATATAATACATCCTCGTGGATCATGACAGGTGGAGATGAACTACCGGTTCCTCATGGACGTCTACGCGTCCTTCGCGGCTATTGGCCTTCCCCCTGCAAAGCTGTGGAGGGACTGCTTCCAATTTCAAGAGCGTGAGCTTATGAAAATTAATGACGTACACATATATATATAGTCTGCCCGCATGCGCAGGATGTGGTCAAGAAGTTGTGCATCAAGTACGGACTATTCCCCGGTGCCACGACAAAGAAGACGATCAAGGAGCTTCGACTGCCAGCTAGATATATATATATATAAATACCTTTTTCCATTATTCCAAATGCTGGTACTTTTAAATTGTATATATATTATACTAATAAATTATCAGGAATGGAGCCGCCTTACGGCGGACGTTGGTCGGCTGCTGGCTGTGCACGGGCTGTACATGTACACGAATGCCCCCGGCGCATCAAGGACAGTATTTTTCTACGTAGGTTGTACATATATATATATATAATAGCTATCCTTTATACATATATATATATCTATACATGTACATGTCGCTCTTATAATATTATATATATCATCGGGCCCTGGGACGGATTACCTAAATTGAGCGTGATTGGTACATGTTAAACTCTAGATATATGGGGGCTAGGTACTATCATCGCTTGCGCATGCAGGAGACCGAAAATCCAGATGCTGAAGGATGTGATCAAGGCGACGCTTGAAGGCGGCAGATTTTCTTAGCTCGCGCTGCATGATTATATTGTAATGTTACATCATGACGTCCCACATACATGCAGAAGCTACAAGCGACCCGGAGAAGCTGTTCCAAGCCAATCTGGCCCTGGCATCCACCCTGGAGCACAGTGAAGTGGCTGCTCTGCAACAATTACACCTTAAGAAGCTTATATTAAAACTACGTAATAATTCTATATACCCGGGTTTATATCGAGGTTCTCGCTAGGTCGATGCCAATATTATAATCTACTCGGGTATACGTATTACATGTATATATACCATGTAATTTATATATATATCCCCATGGCCCAACAATATATACACATATGTATGCGTGATCAGGATTCATTGGACTCTGCATCCTCGGCAGAGAATCTCGCTGCGAAGGAGGCGGCGCCTGCACCTGCCAAGGTTGCTTTAAATTGTAATAACTTTACGATACATGAATGCGGTACATATATATGAGATGCTAGCAGGGCCCGGGGTACATACAATTATTAGTCCAATTAGCCGAGGCTACGTCGAGTGGCTTGATTGACCCCTCCACCCTGGAGACCCAGCTGCCAGAGTACATGCTGGAGGATATGATGCTGCCAAACCCGGATGCTTTGCTGCATGTGCATCCCCCTGCTGTATCATGTGGTTATACATGTAACATATATGTAGACGTTGTATAATCTCAAGTGACTACTCTGATCATTGATCAGGAGGCTACTGGCAAGTCTGCGGCGGAGGAGCCCGAATGTGAGGATCATGGCTGTGAAGGTGATTTGGAGGCGGCTTGCGCTGCTTTTGTAGGAAGCGTCAGCTGCCCAGCAACAATTTCCATTCAGTATATACGTCTAATTCACGTCAAGCTTATATATGACACATTATGCCCATGTAAGGCTGGAAGCTCAAAGCCAGCTAAGTGGAGTGATCTGCCTCCTGCGTTTCACAGCGGCCCTGGAGATGTTGCTTTGCAAATTACCAATTAAGACCCTTATAATATGACATTGTTTTAATAATTTAACCTCATTATATCCCCAACCTATATCGTATTTGGGTTTCTCAGGTTCCACCGAAGTGTGGAGAAGGCTCCAAGCGGCAAGCGCAGCTTGAAAGGAAGCCGCCGCTTCCGTCATGTCAGATCCTTGAGGAGGACATGGAGGCTGAGCTTTCAAAGCTCCTATCGGAACAGAGCACGGCGGATCTGGAATCGGATCCAGACATGCTGGCTATGCAAGCCAAGGCAGCTCGGTGTAAATGTAGATCTGCAGGGGATTATATATGATAGAATATCAGGGCCTATTTGCAAACGAATCTGTATATGATATACGGTAATATGTATTTTACGCTTCCTTATAATAATAATAATAATAGTGCATTGGCCAGGGATACCGGGCTGACATGAATCATGAGCAGATCACATATATATATATATATATATTATATTATTATAGAATTACTACCTTACATATTCCTATGAAAAAGTACCTACATGTATGGATCCGGAGTACGCATGGAATATCTAGTTATAATTATCATATATATATATACGTACTACATTTGTAATATTAGCATCCAACATCAAGAGGTCCCAGTGTACTGAGGTGCAGAACTCGTTAAAAAAGAGATATATATATATATGTAATTATAATTTTTCTAGCTATATATTTAAGTTATTATAATAATGATCTTACAACATCAGGTGCGAAAAGCGGCCCGGGACTCGAGCGCCGATGAACCCGCGGCTAAGAAGACAAAGGCGGCAGCCGCCAAGACAAAGGGCAGGGGCCGGGGAGGCCGTGGGTGTGGGAAGGGGAATTCGAAAGGATTGCCTGATCATGGTGATGATGAGCCAGCCCCTGCAAATGCAGACGTTGGTGATCAGCCACGGCCCCCACAGGATGGTAATGCGGTTATCGCCGCACCCCTGGCTGGTGATGCCGTTGTCGCCCCACCCCTGGCTGGTAATGCGGTTGTTGCCCCAATCCCGGCTGGTAATGGCGTTGCTGCCCCACGCCCGGCTGCAGCTGCGAATGCCCGTGGTGGAGGGGGTCCGCCGTTGACCCTGGATCAAAGGTGGGCCCTGGAGGCCTGAGCTAGCATGTATTTCCCCACGTTGACAACAATGTACTCCCATCGTATATACGTGCTGCGATTTGAGTCGATATATCAGGAGCCACAGATTCGAGCCGGCGGAGTTCCCATTCCAGATCCTATGCCCAGGATCAATGGCATCCTCAAGAAGAGCTGGACTTTGCGTGGTGCCCACGCAGGTGAGTGCAGCCTGGGCATCCTGCAACTTGTCAAAAATCCCATATAGGTCGATTATAGGATTATTATACAATATCCTGTCTTATAAGTAAGGTTCACATCGTATAGACTCTATATGATTATAATTCCTACTAATTATGAAGCATACCGATACGATTATATTACTATTAGATGATTATTAAGTATAATATATATTATTAGTATTATCATATATTAATTATTGTAATTCTTATATAATTATTATTATATATTATATATATATGGTTTATACTCCGGGGATAAATACTTATGCGGGGTAAAAGATAATATTGCGGCAAAAGTTCCCGGCAATGCTAAGGTGGTTCACAGGCGCCATCTACGTCGCCAATGTCAAGGGCGACAAGCTGAGCTGGGGGCACCCCATCAATAAGAATGGCGGTGCCAGCATTGCTGTGCGCAAGCGAGGCGGGTGGGGTGCGGCATTTGCCTTGGCCTGCAAGATGGCAGGCTGGGGCGGAGTTGAGCTGCCCGATGCTAGGCCCGCCGGTCATGAGGGTGAAGACGTGGACTAGTTAAATACCCAGCTTGCCATGCATGGCTATAATTGTACTGCCTATATATATTCGAATTCGAATTCAGCAATGCGCAGAGACCCCCGAAATAGCTAAATTGACGATATATAGTGTAATATATATATTATAATATAATCCTGTATGAATTAATGTCATATCCCAGCTTACATAATCCATGTGTAGGTACTATTTATAGGGTTTAGTGTAGGTATTAATTTATGTAGTTAGAGCCCCCAGATCGTATTCATGATTTTAATCCTTGGATACGTGGCTACCGCGGAGCCTAGCGCCTACCAGCTGCCTTTCCAAGCTGTAGCAGCGTGCGTCTGTGCACTTCACATGGGCCCATTATTTATATAGTCAGAGCCCCAAGGGTATTATGGGTCTAATCCTTCGTAGCTGCGTGCATGCATGTGTGCAATTCACATGGGCCCAATATATATAATATATGTACATGGCATTATTTATATAGTTAGAGCGGCCAGGGTATATATGATGGGTTTAATCCTTCAATACGTGGCTACAGCGGGGCCCGGCCCAATATGAACCCTAATAACCCTAAACCCCTAAACCCTAAACCCTAAACGGCGCCCCCCAGGGTATTGATGGGTTTAATCCTTTGATCACGTGGCTACAGCAGAGACTACCAGCTGCCTTGCCAAGCTGTAGCAGCATGCATGTGTGCACTTCACACATGCTTTTGCGAACTTTTAATTATGGAGCTGGGTCTGCCTGCCCAGCTGTGCAGGCAGTGATGTTACCTGAGCTCCCGTGACGATGCATGTGCGAGATGCATGTTTGCTGATAATATATGATCGAGCCCCATGAATGACATATATGGAGTAAGCACCGCTTGTAAATTAATTTATAGACGACGGTTACATAATATAGAATACAATTGTGGGATTATAGGAGTTGACTCATATAGCTTTAGCAGCGTGCATGCATGTGTGCACTTCACACATGACATATGGTCTTGCGCTTTTAATTACGGAGCTCGTCTGCCCGCCCAGTGCATGCAGCGATGTAATTACCTGCCGAGCTCCAGTGACGAAGCATGTGCGAGATGCATCTTTGCAAATAGCATCGAGCCGCATGAGTGACACATATATGGTGTAATCACCTTGTAAATTTTGAGGGTTATCATATATATATGTATATAAAATACAATTGTGGGCTTATATAAGAGTTCAGTCATATATACATATGTAGCTCACGCATGCATTTACACCTGGCTCTGCGCAAGTGATATGTTGGAGTGCACTGCGCCACGCAGAACTGCCAATCAAGCTACGCAGACTTTAAAGTAATGGATCACTCAGATCTGTGCAGACACGTCCCCGCTGTATAGCCGCATATATTGCCCTTGAAGATAACTACATCGCAATTAATAGAGTATAAAATGTATATATATATATATATGTACTAGGCATGAATTCAGGCATAGTTTTATAATATATCCTATAAACCCTTATAATATTGTAAGCCCCGGGACCAGGTACGTAATGTCTAAGATGTGTAGATGTATCATTGCTGCTTTGGGTTGAACATTAAATTTGGGTCATCGTGATGGAGCCTGGAAAGCATCCCTCCATAAAGCTGAGTGCGCGCAGCTGCGCTACGATGCTGTTGTTGGGAGCGCCTGCGATTATGCCCCTGGGCCTAGCATGAATTATGAAGCGCAATTTTGTTTAAGCCTGCGACCCTAAATCCTAATTTCCATGTAGGTCTATATATTATATTGTATGATCATAGATATATATATATGTATATATATATATACCCCCCCCCTCCCCACTACCACGTAAAAACAATGAGTAGAATAATGTTGATCAGGTTGCATCTCACAGACTACATCTTCCAGCTGGCAGAGATGGATGCTGCACATGCTCAGCCCGGCATGCCACACATCAAGTGGCAAAGAGTGGCTTGGCCGGCACTAGCTTTAAAAAGTCTCTTCAAGTATAAGACCTCTAGCTAGAGCATCAAGAGTAATACCCCACCCCAGCAGCAGACCTTTTCTGAGGACGTCGAATGTTTTGAGATGTTCTCTGGAGAAGCAGAGCTGACTAAGAGTTTTAGAGCCTCGGCTTAATATACTCATGAGTGCACAATTGCAAGACACATGTGCACAGGGCTCGTCATGATCAGTGTAGCGATGTATATATGTGTGGCCTTCACGTGAGGACGATCCCTCCACAAAGTGTGCCTTATATATCTACAAGGACTTTTTGTGTTCTGGGCTCTATATATATATATATGTATATACAGAATTTATATATGGGATTCCGGGGATTGGGTCCTAAAGTATTTAATTAGTTTAAACGTATATATATATATATACATATATGCGGGAATCTTCGATTGCTACGAGTTATGAGAACGGCCAAGAATTCAGCTAAGGCAATGGTTCGATTTCATTGGTCGTACAGAGAATGACCTTAACCAAGTACAAGGCTTCTGCCTAGCTGTCCGCGATGTCTTACGCCTTCGAAGAGGAGGACTCCTATGGCTTGGAGTGCCATGTTCCAAGCATCTCGGCATGTGCTCTATGAATGTCTATATTATATATATATATATGAACATGAGGGGCCATGATATATATACATAGATATATATATATATATATATATTCGAGAGCTCACAACATCCGTGCGTGACCAAGAGTCAGACTGCAACCCGGAGCCTGGAAATTTTAACATTGGCCTGTATGACTATTGAAAGCGCACTGTCTAGAATTAGATTAATGGAAGTTGCAGTTCTTTCGGCCATGGGAAGTGTCCAGTAATAAATAATATACCCTTTATTTGTTTTTATAAACGTCAAGCCCCGAACAGCCTCCCACCCCATGTACATATGTACATATAGAATAAACGCGCCAAAACCTGAATCCAGTCCGAACTTACCGATCCAAGTTGGATATTTATGTCATCTGGAACGCACTACCGCCACTTGGGCATCTACGGCGACGAAAGAAGCTTGGCAATGCATTATATTAATTTCCCTGCATGCGCACACTATTTATAAATTAATCCGGGTAATTATAAAGCCCTGCTGCTGCATCATGACTCTACACTGACCAGGGCCGAACCCGTATATATGATATATATATATACACACATATAGCATCTTACGTATACGTACATTTTTTGATACCCCGGTGATGTAGCAAGGCAAGCCCTCAGTGCGCCTCGCAAATCGCATCGCAGCTCGTGTGTGCTTGATCATAATCCTGGCGATTTCCATCGATGTGTTTTGGGCGGCGGCTCGAGTGCATATAATGCTATTACCCGTTCAGAGTTTGTCAGGCTTATTATGGTTTGATTCTTGTATTTTATTGTCCCATTTGTTGAACTGCATGTACCATGTATATATAGTGTCCCTCATGATCACCGATTATTATTTAATTCTATCATATACGGGGTTTTATATATATATACATATATATATATAATGGCAGTCCGAAAAAATATGCGTATATAATATACACATTTTGCATTGCAATTGGGCCCTGCAACCCTATAAGATAACAGTACTTACATGGAGCCGATATACTGTACAAGGTTGAACAGCCATCCTCGTCCTGTTTGCTATGCTATCCACTTTTCCAGCGGCTTCTTCACTCTGCATACGTGGCACGGAACATCCGCTTCAAGAGATTGTATATTTGGACGGCATTTCAGCTTCGGTGTAGCTTTAATATACGGTTTGCAGGTTAATATTGGGAGGTTAAATTGTTGGGTTTAGGGTTTAAAGGTATTGGTGGTTACGATGGGTTTCGAGGGCTATAGGTTTTTTGGATTTAGGTGGGTGTAGCTTGCTCAGCTTATATGGAATTATTAGGGCATATTAGGTTCGAGGACAAAAAGACGCTAGCTGGCTTTTTGGGAGAAGTGCAAGTCTGAATTCAGAATTGCCAGGATCTAGATGGACGACTTTTTGTGGACCTGATCTTTCGTGTAGGGGCTTAGAAATCTACCACAGACCTTCCGCATGTACCATGCATAGCCTATATTCGGGGTTTCGGTGTGATCTAGGGGCAGGCGGCCAGATGACAGGAACTAATCGTAACAAGTGCGCCCAACAAATGTGCATGTACATGAATGACTCCATGCATCGCCTGCCAAGTTATATGATCAACTACGGCCACTTTGCCCAGAAGCTATCATGGTTGGCTGGATCGCCGCAGCTTGACTGATGTCGGAGCATTCTTGCAGGTTCACTTCGAATGGAGGGTTCATGCACGCGCATGCTCCAGATGAAGTCATCTCCTCCGAAATATATAATTATAATTATGGGCCCAATCCGATCAGGTGGGTCGGCCCGTGGTTGTTGTTCTCGATGTGCATCTTCATGCTGGAAGTCCTTGTTCAACGGGAGAGTTGTGTAGACTGCATCAGGGTGCTCCAGGTTCTCGATGGCAACATGCCAGCGTGATTGTCTTATTACCATTCTAAAATTTGAGATCTACGGGCAGTGTGCATCCCAGCTATATAGATACTCAACCGTACAAGTACAAAGTTAGCACCTATAGCTAGGCCCAGGCCCCATTAATGTATATCTATACATTGTATTATTTAAAAAGCTGATCGATCTATATATATATATATGTATATATACCCAGCCACTATGAATTACAGAGATTGGTCCTGGGCCGTCACGACAAACCCTATATTTATGTAGGTATGCCAGATTCTAACCCCCCGACCGGAGCCTCCGGATCCCTGAGCTGAACATAGCAACTAAGGGCATGGATCCAGAATCTGGATGGCACTCTGAGGGCCAAGCCCGCCCTATCCTCCGAGGAAGCTGGAATGGTGAAGGTCAAGCATGTCATGAAAGGGGGGAAACTGAAGAAGGAAGTGCCCCTCGCCTGAATACTTCCCCACATGGTTTAGGGGATTTAGGGATGTATATATATATATATACCCCAGGGACAGCCACTGTTTAGGGTAACATGAGGGAACCGTATATATATGTATATATATATAGCATGGGATCAAATGAACTAAAATTGTGCCGAACAGCCCGGGCAGCCTATACCCCTAAACCTATTAATATATATACACAGAATAATAAATAAATAAATATATATATTTATTTATCAATCTCTAGCCACGTATAAACCCTATCTAGTAAAACTTGGTATATATTTACATGGCGCCTATTATTTATAATTACTTGAACCTAATCTCCATAGCAATCCAACCGAGCAGTTTTTCCCGGACCCCAAATATTAATGCTATGGGATGCGGCCTAGGTCAGGCGGACCAAAGTTAACGAAATCCGGAGCATATCCTGCAGAGTTTGCGGCCGCGATCAAGAAGTTCCATGAGGAGACAGCGCCTTGCCAAAACAAGACAGGATGTGGATCTCATTGCATTACAGGGCATCTATGTAAAGGTTGAGAGCTTCGTTTCAGTTGTCAAGGAATCAAACCAGCACGCAGGGTTAAAATTATTAATTACAAGGACGCCTATTGATGGATCATGTGTCATGATCATGGAACAGATGTCCCTAATCATTAGTATAAGGTTCATATGATTATATATCCCAACTTGCAATTAAAGACCTCCCATATATGGGACCCATGACCTAACATAGAACCATTATGTTACACACCCAGTGCCATTAAACTGTTCAGTACTCCATATATATATAGAGAATTGTTATATTTATGTTACCCCGTTTCGGAAGGTACCGGAGGGTTTGCTGCAAAGGCACTTGTGTGGCCGGACGCCATGATTATGGTAGTGTACATATATAAGATCTCGACATTAATGCGAGCAGGGAGAGGAGAAGTCCGTCCATATAACCACCCGGCGCAAAAATAACCCCCTTGTAATATCCCTATTATAATCTTTAAGACTCCATGTACGTAGGTACTATTTATAGGGTTTAGGGCCCAATGTAGAGCACCTGGGTATATTGCTGCAGCTTATTGGCACAAGATGCCGCCCAAACGGCCGTGGAATGGTCAACAGTGGACGACCGGGAGGTGGGTCTGGTGTTTCGTCCCAGACTTCGACACTGAGCTTGATCGGGTATATATCTTTATAAAGCACTAGCTACATCCTCAAGGTTCCATGTACATGCATGTGTAGGTACTTTTTATAGGGTTTGGGGCCTAATGTAGGTATTATAGACTATATTTAGAGCCCCATGGCCAGGGCTATATATACAGGCGTAATCATAATTATAATGATAATAGTTATAATTAAAAGTATAATTATATTATATATATATACATATATATATATACACAAGTAATATACTGATCAAAGCTCTATACAAATATATATATATATATGTATATATATATAATGTTTTGCATTGCAAACTATCCGCCAATCTTAGGCCTACGGCGCTGGCGTGCGGGACGAGCAAGGCATAGAGCTCGTGGCGCCGGTGGAGCTGGACATTTCCTTTCTCGAGGGCCCTGACCCCCTTCAAGAGGCTGAAGCTGGGGACGCAGATGCTGGGGCGGCTGAGCGCGAGGGCATAGCTGCTGCCGCGGAGGATGGCCCTACAGAGCATGAGGCTGGCAGTACAGACGCGGCTGCCCCGGATGCTGCCCCGGAGGATGGCGGCGATGTGGCGGCTGCCCCTGAGGCAGCGGATTCCCCGCATGCAGAATATGTGGCGGCTGCCCCGGAGGCAGAGGATATGGCGGCGGCGGCAGGTGCCTCGGAGGTCGAGACCGCGGCGGCTTCTCGTGCTGCAGAGCCTGATCCTGAGGTTGATCCTCATGAGCCTATTATAGATGCGACTCCCGATTTTGAGGAGGAAGCGGAGTCAGAAGTGGAGGTGGTGGTTGAGGAGCCCGCTGCGGCAAGCAGCAGTGCTAAAGGAGCCAGCTCCGAGACTTCGAAAGGAGGCAGCTCCAAGACCTCCAAGGGCAAGAAGGGCAAGCAGGGCGCTGGCGGGCGCAAAGGACAACAGCCCCAAAAGGGCAACAAGGGCGGCTCTGGCAAGGGCAATGCCAAGCGGAAGCAGGCCGAGACTCCCAAGCCGAAGGCAATGCCCAAGTTGGCCGGGCGAGGCATAGTGGTTTTGCCACCTAAGCGGGCAAAGCCCTCATGATGCTGCTAGCCCAGGAAGAAAAATCGCGAGGTTAACGTGCATGTACATGTGGGACTTTTGATCATGATCAGGCCCTACATAATAATTTATATATATATAATATATTAGGGGAATATATTTATAACATATATATATATACATATAGGTATATATCCGAGTCAAAGCCCCAAACCCAAATTCCTGACAAGGCCTCAGCACCTCATTTTGGGAGAGTACCCTATAAAGCCTGGACCCCTACATCCTGAACCACTTTATACAGCCAACCCCAATTTGAAATTCTAACCCCCTTGACCCCTATAAGCTAGCTAGCCCATGAACCCACCATAATACACCCAAATAGCCCTAAACCCCTAAACCCTTAATCCTAAAATCCGAGCCCCCAGACAACATCTGAAGTGTTGTAATGTTGGATATCTATTGCCAGGGCTATGCCAGAAGAGCACATGTACAGGCCTGCTAGTATGTAATCAGCACGGAAAGGGGTGATTCGGGATCCTTGCTATAAATAGGGATCATGAGTGTTGTGACATACATAGGTACTTGCCGCTAGCTTGTGTGGACACGTATACAATTTTGTATATACCCCTCCTTGCAATTGCCCTCTGCTGCATATCAGCAATTTAAGGTATCATTTACGGTTTTCAAAATAGAATATGTATAATATGAACCCCGAGCCCCACGGGAATAGGTTGCCGGCCCAGAACTCACGAAACCATACCATCCATTATAATTTGTAAACCTATATTACAACCCCAACCAAGGAGGGCGAGCCTCCTCGCCGGCAGCTTCCAGCCGACATGTCCTCGGCGGCAGTCCCAGCGACCCGGCTTTCAGAAATGGTTTCCAACGTTAACTGCATCTTTGGAATCAGGGTTATAATACTGGCCGGTTGATGATGTATAATATAGGATAGAAATAAATATGTACATGTGTATTATAAGAGAGTCAGTATATAATCATGTATATACATATATAATGTATATAATATATAGCATATATATATACACTGGGATATATATAGGATTATATCAT
>CAJNIZ010006792.1:13037-82685 GCA_905231905.1 Symbiodinium pilosum | reverse complement strand
ATGATATAATCCTATATATATCCCATTATAACAACACCTTTATTTTAATTGATTGGCATGGGTGCTCATATACGTATACACCAGGTTGGCTTGGAGCAGCGGGGCTTGTTTGTATAGGCGGTGGGATTTACAGACGTATAGGCCGTCCCCAGTCCCAGGTGCTGAAATCAAGCATGTACTACCTATATATATATATATAACTCAAGTATTTTATATACGGCAACTGTCATGAAATGACTATATTATAATAAAATATGACTAACACGTGCCCTAGCTTTTTAGGGCTCCACGTCTACAAATATATGCAAGCTAGTGCACCTCAGGAAGCAGATGCGTGGCTTCATGCCGGCTTGGATGAGATTCGTGCTTTCCTGCTTGCAGAGCAAGCGGCCGGCCGTTTCCGACCGGATCCTGGCTTGGCCCCTTTGTAGAAACAGGGCCCGGGCTGCCTGCGTGAGCATCCAGCTCTTACTTTACGAGGCTCGTACCATGGGTTAGTATATAATGCGAGAAATAGCGTTGCATTTGGGCCGGGAGACATTGCAGGCGTGCCTGTGGGGCTCCGGTATGTTCACGGAGACGGGATATTTTCTATGTTTTTTCCCCCCCGGAGCCCTAGGACCCGGATGCCGGCAGTTTCAGGTGCAGCCCGGAAAGCGTGAGAAAGCGTGAATTCCTAGAAACTATGGGCCCAAACCCTGCTCCTGGAACAGGGTTTCCTAGAATCTAGGGTGAGCAAGCGTGAAAAAATGTGAATTCCTAGAAGGGGGTCCGGGATTCGTCTAAATTTAGGTTTGGGGGCTGGGATACGGGTGCCAACCACGATTTCTAGGAAAAAACACGGGTCAAACATAAATTCAGGGGCCTCTATATATATCAGGTGATACGCCTGTACCTACAGAACTAAAGATGTATCCTAGAAATGGAACCGGGCAAAAGAATTGTGCATAGAAAGGAATCCTCACTCATATGCTCCGACCCTTGCCACCCTATAAATAATGCATACATCGGGCCCTAAACCCTTTAACTAGTACCTACATAGAGCCTATAAGCATACTGCCCTGCCTGGACCAGGTTTTCTTTATGTAAGCAGTCCTGTTCCAATATATTGCCAAGTATGACTGAAGTGGGGGGCCTTTATAATGGATGTAATAATCGGACCCATGGATCCACCGATATGGCGGAAAGCTTTCGAAGCAGGTTCTTATATATATTTATATAGTTGGAAAATGTTTAATAACCAGTGATGGTAACCATGATTATACATATATATATATGTGTGTGGCTCAAGACACGTTCAATATATTATACGCACATATACATATATATATATACACATCATATATGTATATATATAAACGCCTATATACATGTGTAGGGGTGAGCCTGTGTATAATATAATACAGATATATGTGTGAGATACTGCCCCTAAAAGTTCAGCAAACGCACCTACATGGAGCAATTACTGGGGTATATATTACATACTCAGATCTGAGGGAACACCTGAAAGCCCAAGCGCTCGGCTGCTGCACATAGGATCATCAGCGGCTCCTGCAGCAATTTTGCTTGCTAGGCAGCTCATCACTCTTTGTGTGTGCCTGTGAACCCTCCTGCGCCATGCCAAGCTCAGACAGTCAGGACGCTGCTGAAGTGCCTAGTCTGATCGATCAAGTATGTAGCCACCCTTCGACCTTCAAGCCTACAATTTGCTAAGCAGAGGGTTTCAGTCTTATACCCGGTCCCAATATTACCACCCAGGTGCAACGTGCGCTCCAGACTGCGCGGGCTCGGGCCAAGGCGGCAGCGAGCGCGGCCACGCCTGACGAGGGCACACGGAAGCGAACCACAAAGGCTACACCCCTGCCTATGACAATGACCCCAGCCACACCGTCGGCAAAGCTTATGAAGACCGAGGATGTCAGGGCAGAGGAGGTGAAGCCCAAAACCCTGTTCGCTGACGGTACCCCGACCTGCTTTATTGCCAACTGACCCCACTATAATATACACAGTACCTACATGGGGCTTTCGGATTTGGTACACCAGCCAGTCCAATATATATATATATCATGGATCAGTGTACATAATATAAGCATATATATAGATCGTATATATATATATATTCTAAACCCAAAAAGAAGCCTTCCAGATATACATGTATATAATGTTGAGATATATCCATGTTCAGGCAGAGGGTATTATTCAGCTCGGATTGTATTACAATTCTTCTGCTTCGGGATGAGGAGGCCGATGCCGGAAAGTAAGCACTCTCGGTCTCGTATGCTATATATACCTCACTTTGTAAAGTTGTTTACACACAGTCAACTCTACATATATCGCAGTCTGCAAGTAAGGATGATGGGGCGACGTTCAGTAGTCAAACAGCTAGATCCAAACCCCCCCTACCCTACAATAATCCTTCGATTGGCTATATATATAGATATATAGCCAAATTTACACTTAATGTTGAGATGATCCATGTTCAGGCAAATGGTATTATTCAGATCGGGTTTTAGTATAATTTTGCAAGGCCTCTATATATGGGTATATACGTGGGGCTTCAGGATGAGGAGGCCACTGCCGGGAACGGAAAGTCAGCACTCTCAGTCGTCTCGTATTATATACGGACCCAAATTAAATTCAGTAGTTACACAGTGAACTCTACATATTTCGTGCTGTGCAGGTAAGGATGATGGGGCGACCTCCACTACTCGGACGGCTACCCTCTCGACCCTAGGCAGCTGCAATGCAAGAATGAATGACTTCTCTATGCAAGGGGTAGCTATTATAGGGCTCCTGATCCTGATTATAATATATATATATATCAGATTAGGCTATATAGGGCAGAGCCTTTATATACATTATAGAGATTATATGTGAGGTCCATCATATCATAAATTAGCTACACATGGAGCCTTCATTATAGGGTCTATATAGGTTGAGGGATCCGGATACATGCAGGTGGAATATGTGAACTCGTCCTCGAGCTTCTAGCGCAAGTGGGCTGATATAAGCATGGGCTGAAAGTCTCAGTGGCCCAGAAGTCGTGGGATTAGGCTCTCTAGCCTTCTGACATCGCGGGGTCGATCAGCGTTGAATGCAATGTATTCGTTGGACTGCTCCTTGAAGTTGTCCACGACGTTGAAGCGCTTATCGCTATGCGCCTCCCACTTCTCGTCATTGGCCCTTGCAGGCTTGATCTGTGCCAAGAGTTGGCAGTCTCAATGCAGCAGCCGGCAGCCAGGAAGCCCTTAAACCTAACCCTGAAAAACCCGTACACTTGCATGCGTAAGGTCACCAGCACAAAACCCCGTAGCCTGGGTGCTTCAAGGATTCAGCTTTATAATCTCCCATGCTAGGGAGCTAATAGATATGTACATATATGTATATGACATATTTATATACTCAGAAACGAACTTTAATAATGCTGTCATGATCATGGCCAATCCCAGAAACCTTAGAATGCGGGAGATACAGTCTAGATCTGGGATCCTCATGAATGATGTCGAATGGAAACAACCCATACATCATGGATCATGTGCCTCGGAGCATTAATTATAAACCTTATAAGCCCCGAACCCTAAACCCTCATAAATTCTTTGAGACATGGCATCAAGCGGTGCCAGTCCAGACCTTTTTAGTGGATTTCTCTCTTGCTATCACCTATGCCCAATCACTAGAATGAAGGCATATATAAGTTCTCTTAATCATAACACTGCATATGTGTTTATATGGTACTGGGGGGCCCCCATACATATAAGTACCAAAATTGAAATTCAAATCGGTCAGTCTATATATATTTATATATATACACCCCGATATGCTCAAACAAGATCCAAATCCATCCCCTATATTATAGATCCGTACGTACCCCGAAAAGGTAGCGCCTCTCCTGTATACGCAGGTGGAGATGATGATGTGACCTCGGAAGGCAGCTCCAGAGGCCAGCTAGGGTTCCATAGGTTTTATTATTGAACACGTTTTGGTGTGGAGGGCGGAGGGCCTATACATATATATATAATATCTATGCTAGAATTTGAACTATATTAGCTACGGAAGCTCTGGGAATATACGGTACCATTGCAGGAGTGGGCAGCAGCAGCCTGCAGACAGCGGCAGATGTCACTTGCCTATATATATATATGCTTTGATATTCCGGTACTTATATATGTATGAGTTCCATGTATGTCTGAACTGGGCCTGATCGTCTGAAGCTCTACATACCACGGAACATGTATGTCTAGAGGCATACTATTCTGTCAATATATATATATTCGCTAGTATACATTATATATTAGCGCCCAGGGACCCCCAAATGATACATGTATATATATATATACATGAGGATAAGCTGCTAGCCGGCAACACACGCAGGGAACTATATTATATATTATATATACATATAATATATATTATAGTTATATATATATATAAGCTTCCATAAATTTGTGGAACCTAGGACGGGAAGGCTCGTTGCCCCAGTACTTTCTCCCTGGCAGAGGCCAACCAATTCTTGGAGAAATCCTATAATCACCATAATTATAAACATCCAACGATCGATTGGAGAAATCCTATAATCACCATAATTATAAACATCCAACGACCCATTCGATTCTGGTATTTCGATAAAACATTTCGTGGCCCTGCGAGGCCATCGAGACGTACAAAGCCCTGACTATGAACAAGGAGCTCATGCAGCTGCTTCAGACTGCCCCAGCGAGTGGGATGACAGTGGCCGCACCAAGCGAACACGATGTGCCGGTATCGTCGGCTGTGCCAAGCACAGCGGATGCAGATGAGAAAGCGATGCAGGCGGCTGCAGCTAAGGATGTGAGGCCGACCCCTACAGCCCCACCATCCCCGCCTGTCCGGCCACAGGCACGCCAGGAAGCGCGGACACCCCCAGCTGCATCCAAGCTAGTCGATGACTATCTCGCGGGCGTCTACGCAGACAGCCACCGGCGTTCCCCCCGAGGCCCCAGGTGGTGCGACCTCACCGAGCTTCCTGCAACCCAGGCCGAGCCCGAGACGCTCATCCCTGTACCCGGACTTTAATCATGATAGTATTATAGTATTTTAGCAGCGCAGGGCAAGTCTAGATGCTATAACTATATCTAATTAAATACATACATATATATATAGGGGTGATATATTACGACCTTCATTCGAAGCAACGAGGCAAGTGACATGGATGTGGACTTGAAAGCCGACCAGCAGGTCAAGATCTCTGAGCCCGAAGGACGTGTTCTCAGTTCCCAGGTGGTGGACGAGAAGCCGGAGCTTAGGCTTAATTATATTATATATATATATTTTTAAAAAAGATAGTATATATTTATACATATGTATATAAACCTATATTTATATATATATATATAGGCCTTGAATTTATCATGCTAGGCATTAATAGAAGATATGATCCATGTGAGGCTGTGGCTTTTGACGAGATGGCCCCACATCCAGCAGAGCGGGAAGTTCTCAGCTCGCAAGCCGAGGAAGTGAGACCAGAGCTCCGGCTGAACTTGTATGGGGTGTGTGGTGTATATATATATATATACATGAGCAAGCATGATATGTTCAATATATATATATATATGCTCAAATGTCACGAGGCGTTGGACGCGGGTGTGGACGTGATTATGAAGGGCAACGACCAGAAGGGCGACGACCAGAATGCCGTGGATCCAGAAGCTCAGAAAGTTGCCAGCTCGCAAGCGAAGCTCGAGGGCACGGGGCTTGAGGGCACGAAGCTTGATGAGGGCACGAAGCCTGCCGAGCTTTGGCCGAACTTGTTGTATGTTTTTGCTTGGATACCTGGGGGGTGGTATTAATATAATATATATATATGTATATATATATATATTATGTATATATATATAGCATCGTGGTGATCATAATCTATGAGGCACTCGACGTGGGGGTGGATGCGATGGGCGACTCGAAGGCCGTGGATCCAGAACCTCTTAAAGTGGCCAGCTCGCAAGCGGAGCTCGAGGGTACCAAGCCTGCAGAGCTTCGGCCGAATTTCTTATAAAGTTATATAGATATATGAGCGAGGACTTACAGTATTAGGAGCTAATATTGTGCCTATATATTAAAAAAATAGTTTTAAAATGTAGGGAGGTCGACGTCTTCCCATTCCAGAGCCCAATCATGGAAATATGCAACAAAGGCAGGCGAGACGACTGCAGGGCTTCAGCAGGCCCTCCACGCTGTGCTGCGCCGCCCAAACACTTTGGATTTGGATGTGAGCTCGAGTTCGAAGGCACATCGAAACATAGATAAGGTCGATTCATATTCTACTAGATATATATATATATGTGTAGTAATATATATATATTAATCTGTGAAGTTTAGAATTATAATCTATGATATATACTATATCATATATACGGGGACCATGCGATTGTACAACGCAGGATGCAGTTGCGGCGCCACCGCCACATCCGGAGCATGCAGTTGCGGCGCCACCGCCACGTCCGGAGCATGCAGTTGCAGCGCCACCGCCAGGTCCGGGGCATGCAGTCGCGCCGCCACCGCCGGGTCCGGAGCATGCAGTTGGGGCGCCAGATCAGCTGACCAAGAAGCAGCGCAGGATGAGACAGCGCGCCATCTACATGCGCTTTACGCGTTCCATTAAGAGCGCCTTGGCTATATGTATCGATAGGTATATATATATATTATATTATATATACCCTCAACCCTATATACCCCACACGCTAAACCCTAAAATTATTGAATCACTCGAATGCATACGTATACCTCAGGCTCGGCGTGTCCTGATGTGGTTAAGGAGAAGTTCTCGGACATCGCGAGACGATTCTTGACATAATTCATGTTGTGTCACGTTATATTAATTATGCCATATATATATAATATGACATCACCCCCGATCCGTATTTATATATATATATACACATGCTATAGATCGTACGTGCAACAGGAAACATGACCATATGACCAGCGAGGGGCATACCACACTCTAACCTTGATAATAGCCACAAAAAGCCAACAATCCCACCCAACATGTAGAATGCTACAGCGGATGTTGTTAAGGTCCTCAATTTCTGCCGAGCTGGTACATGTATACGATATCGATTGTGGTATACGTACTCTCCACTAATTGGCTAGAAATCTTAAATCCCTCATCTCTACACTAATGTGATTTTGCCTGGGGTTCCATATATATGTCTTGCAATTAATTCACACGTACATGGCAGATAAAAATTCATAAAGGGCATATATACTAATTTGAGCCCCATATATAGGGGTAAGCCATGTGTTTACATAAAGGGCTATATAAAGGGTTTAGAGGGCTACCTTTATAATTAATTGGGTCCATTATATTCATCCCAGGCAACGACCGCTTGGCGCGCGGCCAGCTGCTTGAAGAGTATCTCCAGGTCGGCGGGGATTGGAAGCAGTCCACCATCGTGGCCAACGCGACAGCCTTCGAGACCAACAGACGCCGTGGTGTCTACAAGTACATGTCCCGGGAGGAGTGTTTTTTTTTTACTATATATATATACGTAATTATATCATGATCCAGTGTAGGTTTGAGGTTTATTAGGGTTCAGGGTTTATAGTAATATAAGGGTTTAGGGTTTAAAGGGATATTAGTTATATTTTTGTATAGTATATATAATATATATATGTAAATATATTTAAATTCTATTATAATGATACATGATCATTTTCTAAACTGTTTGAAAATTTGCAATTGTTGAGTGCGCATGTATACGTAGTATTCTGACACTTCGATTCTAGTCATAATTACAGGACTTGTTGGTCAAGTACCACGGCGACACGGAGGCCGTTGATGAGATCATCCAGACCAAGGCGTGTTTCCAGAGTAGATCTGCCGATAATTCTTGATGCCGCAAATTAAATTAAGGCTTCGGGTCAAGGTGCTAGAATGGATAGCGGGTGTTCATACAAACATGTATGTATATATATGTGTATTATATATATATATATGCTCCTTATATAATTTGGCCAGATCGATGACAAGCTGACGTGCTACAACCCTGACCGGAAGGCATGGCTTCAACAAAACCCCCTATTAATCAGTCATGTGCCTGAGACCTGCCCACATATGATCATAGACCACTGCCAGAATACATATGTTGCGTATATAGTACATTCCCACATCCCTGAACAGGCGCAAATGCTCTTTTGGTGCTGGGATTCGAGTGCCGAGATCAAGGATGAAGGAGCCTCTGCGAGTACATCCGTCACGAGTACGGGTAACATCCAGAATGAGGCAGCAAGCGAGATCATGAGTCTTGGCTATCATCCCGCTAACTTGGCATACAAACGGTTCTATACGTACTGATCTATATTTATATAAGGTTTGTATATATTGTGTGGCGTATATCTATAATATGTATATATGAGTGTGTCTACAATACATGGATATATATATAATATATGTTGTAGTGGGGGGGCTCTAATCTATATATATATATATTGTGGATCCCAATCTTCATCCTATAAGGCGAAACCCTTCCAGCTTGCGGCCCAACAACATGGTGGAGTCCAATGTGAACATGTTGGATGTGAAAGGCAATGGCAAGGGGAAGGGCGGTCCGAGCGGAGGATGCTGCGGAAGCTCGGGAAAGGGTGGTCGCAGGGGTGGCAAAAGCGGCAAGGGCAAGGGTGGTGCCGGCAAGGGCAAGGAAGGTGAGCCAGCGCCTACGCCCAAGGCCAAAACGGCGCTGCAGGAGGCCAAGTCTGCGCCCGGGACTTCTATGTAGCATGTTTTATATATATATATACATGTATATCTTATATATATGTATGTCACACGGTTTAGGGTTTAGGGTTTGATATTTATTATATATATATATATTATATACTAGAAATTTAAAATGCGCGCCTGTATTCGCATGTCACGAGAACCTATCGTAATAATGAATCGGTAGCACCCAACGGCAACACCCCCCGCTTCCCAGACGCTGAACTCCGCGGCGAGCGCAATCTTGGAGTGCAAGAGTTGGGACGGCGTCTTGAGAGCTGCAGCAACGTGGAGGGGCAAGGATTAGAATAAATATGATACGAATGTGATTCAATATATATACATAGTTTTTGATATAAGACTACGTAATATAATAATTATAATACAAGATCTGGGGATGTAGGGGTTGGGGCTTGAAGGGCGATATCTACCATCCCGATTCGATGGGCCATGATGAAATCTATCCATTCGAGATGCACCTGAAGATCGGATCCCTTAATTATCTGGCTCAACTCTATTATATATAATATATGCCCGCTAGAAGCCAAACAATCTATACATACGCCCAGGCCGGAGCACCTCATGAATGCCGTGTTGGAGGATGTGGCCAAATACGTAGTCCTGCTCGAGGGCAAGAGGACAGCTGTGGAGGTGCAGACCGGGTCGAATCTCATGATCATGAAAAACGTATAATATAGGATCTGTGCATGTGCAGAGCTAAACAATGCTGTGTTCATCTGTCATACATGGGGGAATCACGTCGAGACCTCCTCCTTCCATTCGAAGCTTATTATAATTATGTTATATAATATATGTTTGTTGCAAATATATTTAATTCGAATTCCTATATTCATGATTATTAGGAAAACCTTGCACCTCCTCCCAGAACATAATAAACAAGATCCCGAGCTGTAGCTCCCTTGCAGGCGGCAATCGCCACCGGCGTTGGGACTGATGAGCTGAGGGTGGTGACTGGGGAGTTGATTTCTACAATCGCCGCGTACAAGGGGGCGGCGAAACACGCCAAAAAACTTAAGTCCACGGCTAAGCCGACGGAAAGCTAGGCAGGGCAGCGTGGGCCCCCGGCGCAAGATCTGATATGGTGTATATTATATTAGAATTATGACCAGCTAGCTTGCTATATATATATATATAGATATATTTTGTAATGTCCAACGTTAACCCCCATGCCATGGTTAAAGGGAGCTTTAACCCTATAATACCTACATGGGGCCATATAAGAATTACAAGCAGTATACCTACATGGAGCCTATAATATGGTATGTTATACATATGTATATAGATCCTAGATGATATATAATGACATCATGTCCAAATTTGGGCTGTAGGAGTTTGGGGTCCAAATGTGGGCGTGATCCGATATGCCATGCAGATCTAGCGTTGATTCGGGCGTCTTGGAACCTTGAGGTAGCACCTTTTGCAGTCCGAATGTTGCAAGATCTATACATGTATGTTCATCGAATCACCTAGTTGTAGCTCAATATTACGGGGAACCACAGGAGGTTCAACTCTGGGGAGTATTTATCATGTTAGCTAGGTGGCTTGCACTAGTACAGGATGATCATGCAACAAGGTATGACTGGCCAGTGCTTGGGGTCAGGGCAAGCATCATGTGATGCTAGCGGCCTGCTGGGCCGTCTTTTTAGCACGTGTCCCTGCAGCCTACGCTGCGCTGTGATGGTCATATGGCTGGGGCTTCCCGAGAAGCCGAGTTTCGAATAGCTGCAAGATCTCGATTAAATATTAGAAATATGACTAGCGGGTTATAAGCTAGCATGGATCTGCGCAACTGTGTAATTCGAAGCTTCACGGTCCATGTGCTGATCATTCCGCGCAAGGCTTGCTTTCCAAAATCCCTAGAGTGCCGAGGCAAAAGAAACTTATGTTTGCTTGTGCTGGCCCTGAATATAATATAATGTATACATACATGGCCAACCTTGAAATTTGATTTTAAGAAGGTATTATTCATCATGTATGAATTTATATAAAGATTGCATGATCCAGTATAAGTATACAATCACCTGAAATCCCAGTCCCTCCCAAAACGCTAGCATGGAACCCGAAATCTTTGCGCAAGGGACTATCAGCTCAGCTCTCAATCCACTTTAGGATATGTAGGGGGTAACTCTTTACATAGCCATATAATATATATATATACTACATATATCTATATTAGCCATCATATAAGCCCAAAATGTTTAAATTCGCCAGCATAGCTGATTACATGTGTATAACATCCCTAGAACCCTAAACCGACTAAAGCGGCTACCACAAACCTTGCAATCATCACCTGCCTTTCTGGACAGCATCCACCCCAGCGCAGGCAATGGTGCCTTTGCTGAGCACTTGATTTCATGCTTGGGTCGTGGAGTTGCTGGGCAAGAGTTGGAATCTGTTGGTCATGGGTCGGTGGAGGCAAACCAAATACGTATAGTTATATAGTACATACATACACACATATATATGTTCACAATCCCCCCATACAAAGCAGCTACATAGATCCTTATAGTAAGGGATGTATACATATATATATACACAATAATTTGAGAATGATTGCCAGCGCATTCGAATTCTGAATGTCAATCATCTAAGGCCACAAGTTGTATTGAGCTGCAGGAAGCAGCAGCTGCTTGTGTCAGGGCTGCTCGCTCATGACGTTTACATCCTGTTTTTTCCTAGTTGCTGGAAGAATCGTGTACGATATGATTGTCCGTCATCACCATAGCATACGTATAAATAGATGTGTATATCGGGGTTAAATAGAATAAATGCATATATACATCAGCTCAATTACGCATATTTACATACACAACTATAACCTTATAAATGAATGTTCTAGCAGAGCAGCATCATGATGAGGAGAACCCAGATTCTTCTACCTTGACGTACCGCATTGCTGGCATTGCTTCTTGGGGGCGACACCCGCAGAATGCCGAGCGGGACTTATATCGAGCCCTTGGACTCCCACTGGTTCCTAGCATGCATGTATACATATATGATGTTAAATATTTGTTATTGCAGTGTCATGTTCGTAAAGTTAACTTCCGCAGATCAATTGCAAGGAGATGTATACAGTGCAAGTGCCGATTCGTGACACGGCCTCGGAGAACAAGAACGCCCGTACAACAACGAGGGTCCCTATTATCTTGATACACGAGCTTCTGGACTATCTCTCAGCTGTCTGGTAGCGGGTGCTAGGTCTCGATACGTTTCTTTTTCATGTTATTATATATATATATACGTAGATGTATTCGCGTACCCAAATCTATACAGCCTCGTACTTATAAAACCCTTGAATTGAAATAACTTCAATAAGCCCAAAACACCACAACCCTACAACTGCAGGACCTATATATACGCATGTCCATACCATTAACTGCGTACAGTCTGCACCTGAATGCCTGATTTGTACGTAGATTTTTTGTGATCTGTTTCGAACGGCCGGAACCTGAACCTGAAAAACTACATATATATATATATGTCTGTACCATGTACATGTGTGTGTGTTTATATATATATATATATGTATACATATACAGTATACGTAGCGAGCTCTGCTTATATATATATATGAAAACTAATATATTAATAATTACTTAATATATATACATATATATGAGGTTCATCACAACATCACCTTTGGCCGTGACGAGTTGGAACGCTTTTGGACTCACTTTCGGCAGCACATGCCAGAACACCCGGGTGCGCGACAAGATCCGCCACATGTTCCTATTGGGCTCTCGGGCGATGATACGCAATATGCACTGAATGGCTCGAAGGCTATCATCTTCCTGGTATCATATGTCCTCCACGAACCAGCGCCTGGTCAACTTTCGCGCTTCCCGTGGTGCGTGTTGCGTCATGAATTGAGCCTAGGGCCACCGACAATCTTGCCCATCATGCGCGTCGCTGTTTGGTCTTTGCAGGTATGCCACGTTGGCTATTGGCCGTTTCGGGGACCACATGGTGGCACGCTTAAGGGGAGACGCGCGGGGAGAGCCGGGCAACGATTGGCAGGAGGCCCCTACTCCGTCACGGAGTATCGTGGAGATTGGAAGTGGCATGTCGAGATCTTCAGGCCAACTCGCCACTACAGCTGTAATGCTCTGTGCGTGCAGTGCGTGGCGACGAAGAACCGCGGCCCTCACCAGCTGCCCGGTTATAATTATGACCAGCTTTTATTGCGTTTGTCGCATGTGAGAATACGTACTTCAAAATACCTCAAGATCTTAACATCCAAAAACGCCTCTTGAACAATGATTATATATACGCTGGAATTTCTAATCTAAACCACAGAATATCGGTATATATATAATATATATACACTCGACTCGATATATATATATATATATCGGGTTATATATATGATATATATATATGATATATATATATAAACATGACAACCATGATTACGAGCTCAGGTTCACACGTTTCCACCTCTTCAGCCAGATCCCGCGTATCAGTGGCCCGCAATGGTACAACATGTGCATTGGACGAGTTCTGAGCCCCTACCTGGCAGTTCCTGGGTTCCACCCATCACTCATCGTTTATTGCACGATGCACGTGAGCAATCTTGGACTCATTCAATGGACCAATGCCGCGGTCCTCCTGGCGTTAACTCGGCTACAGTTTTTTGGCGCGGGGCGGCTGTCAGATGCCTTACACGCGTGTACAATCCGCTTCAGGCAGTGGTGTACCTTGCATGGCATTCCGCAGTCACAGCCCATTATAACTGTGGGGATGTTGCATCTGAGCGCGACAGAAGCGCCCGAACTGACATTGAAGGCCTATCACGGGCGCATATTCCTCGCGTTTTTAGTTACTTGCTTGAGAACTGTTGTGCGAGACAACGGAGACCCGGAACTACTGTTGGCCTTTGAAGCTGCTCAGACACTTTCGCAGTGGCACTCAAAGCTTGAGAGTTGCGGGCGCTATTTGGAGAGGGCGGAGGCGACTGAGCTCCAGCGATTGTGCACTCATTTCCTGGGGACTTATAAAGTTTTGGCTCACATGCACGCCAGCCGCGGGTCGATGCACTGGCCATTGAGGCCGATTCTTGTATTACATTGTATTTTTCTTCATTTTTGTGTATACATGTATATATATATATACAGTTTAAATTGTGCTACGCCCTGTACACATTGAAGAGAATCATTTTTCCCAATCAAACCAAGACCAAGCTATGTGAATTAAAGAAGGCTGATGATTGGTTATATAGCTAGGGGATATATATATATATGGGTTATCTGGAGCAAGGAAATTGCACGCGTTCCAGGAACTGAACTACCTGATGACGAATACATTGTATTCCTCCAGATACCAGCACTGCTTCCGAGACGAAGACGCAATGGGTATGTGCAAGAAGATACTGAAAAGAGTCCATCGGAATATGATGGAATGGCGTGTTCTGTGTCGACTTCTCTTGAAGTATCGCTATTGTGGCCCGCGCGAGAACTGATCGTTGTAGCACGGCATTGTCATGTAATTGGGCTGGATAGGAGATCGTATAATATATATATATACATATATTATATATATATATACACGTAAAATGTATAAATATACGGGTCTATATAATATATATATATATGATCTAGCTAGTGCAGACAGACCCCGAAAGCCCTGCATTGCAAAGCCGAGCTGCTGTGCACGCTGGATCGAAGCCCCGGCGAGAAATGAGCGAGGGCTTTGCATGAGCTATATATAACATAACCTAAAATCCCTTTGTTCTTAAATTATATATATATGTATGTGCTCTAGCTACATATCCCCCATGTAAATTTGAAAAGGGAGTTTAGACTATATAGCTCATGTTGCATTTGGCTTTAATTTGTTTGGGCTTATTAAGGGGTTGAAACTGCAAGGGATTCCAAGGCTCCAATCTATCGCGAGCTCATGAGGGTTGGGCTTATTAGGGTTCAGGATTTATAACTAGTGGTTGGGGGTTAGGGCTTAAAGTACTTAAGTGATGTATGCTATGTGGCTGGTGCCTGCCAATATTTAGTTGCAGCTGAGAAATATTATAAGTATATATTGGGATTTGGGGGTTCAGAGTGTAGTCAACAAATTCCGTGTTTGAGATGCTGGTCAGGGATCCCTATATATAAGGCTCCAAATATATACCCCTATATATTATATATGGTTATATACAATATATTTTATGTATATTTGACCTTATATTATAAAGTATATATAGCCGTGGAGCCCTATATAGGGGATGCGAACAACACGTTGATGCATCATGGGGCCTATATCCATGGACCCTGAGCCCTAAACCCTAAACCTAAACCCCAAACCCTAAACCCTAATAACCCCAAAACATTGTTATATAGCTCCTCTGATCAGGATATTAGAGGTTCGCGTCAACCCAAACAAGCATAGTTTAGAAAAAAATACGGTTAATAGGCAACTTAACCCCCCGGATCAACCTCCAAGATCACTCATGAACCGCCAGAGGGCTTCTAGGAAACCACCTGTTTTTCTATGAAACAAGCCTGTTTTCTATGTCTGTTCAGGGGCCCACTTTCGCCTCTATGACCCCCAACCCCTCCCTCAGACATGGTTTCGCCAATGTGTGGCACATTTACATGGTTAGGAGCCTCGGGGTTAGGTCAATCCCCACTATAGTTTAGGGATAATGGAAAAGAAATGGAAGCTACTGTTTAGAATTTTGGGGTTTAGGTTTGGTGGACCCCCCACCCAGTAACAGTGACTATAAGGGATAATAGGGATTCTATTAGGGTCCTCATATTCTTATTATGACACTATTACAGGGTGGGGGGTCCTCCTAAACTATCGTAATGGTTCCTGAATATGAGCTAATAAGGCCGTATACCTACAATAGTCCCTTGTGGTACCCAGTACTGGGTGGGGGATTGACCCAAGGGGTTTCTTCATGCTCGTTTCGTAAGTTTTGCTGACCCTTCAAGTAGATACCATTTACACGCTTTGGGCCTGCGGCAGGCCTGACTGGTAAACTTACAGTCCTATGAGTAGTTCGCAAAATTAGGGTCCCATTTTGCTACCCCTAGATATTAGGTGCGGTGATATACTCTATAACCAAAGGGGGCCCATACTTTTGAGAAGAACCCCTGTTACTTTGGTTGTGGGGTCATGCTAGGAATCATACTACCAGAACGCAGGTCGAAGAAGAGTGCCCGAATGCCACGGGCCACGGTGTGGTCTGGCCGACATTCTCGCGGCAGCATCTGGGACCTTACAGACTTGGTACTGGAGGTGTCCTTTAAACGGTGACTATACCATAGTCACTATAGGCTTGCTTCTTGTAAACCCCCCAAACAAGCGCTAGAATTTAGTTTAGTGAAGGTTCCTGGGCAGATTTGTCAGAGCTTGGAGTACATGAAGCTTCCAGGAACGAATCCCTATAATAGTCCCTGCAGCGCTACTGGAGGAATCTGGATCCTACGGTTGATCCTAAAAATCCTGCATGACCTTAACATACTATAGTACTATAATTTCCAGGCTACAAGGTATTGAGGGCCATGCAGGATTTTTAGTATCCACGATTGTAACCGTGTAGGACGGAGGCTGCCCAGATGCATTTCCTTTGGATCCTGTACGTCGTCAACTCAAGTGAGAATTGCAGGGGAGACAGGGCTCTCCACGACAGCTATGAAACATAAAGCTGCTGTGGTCTCATCTGGGAGAAATCATTTCCATTAATGTAATTTTTCACAACATTTTTCACAACAAAGGCACATAAGCTATAGCCGAAACTCCTTAAAGGGGGTGATGTAGGAGATTATATAGGGGAGTAGTATAGATGTTACTAAGGGGGATACTAGGAGATATGCCATCCGACAGCCAAGTAAGCTCTTTCTAAGCTTTAGGGCCTGCATTTTCAATGCTGCGCTCTTTTGGAGGTTCCCTTGGACGTCCTAATTGAAAGCCGTAAGCTGCCTAAGAACAACTGCCTGAAGAGTCTATGCAGGTTCAGTACGTATCATTTATGCCCTAAGAACTGTTAAGCTGCTTCCTGCATTTTAGCCCTGAATGGTGACACGCTAAGCCCTAAACCCTAAACCTTCAATGTTTTCGACCCAGTTCTAAGTGAGCTACAGACAATTTGTCTTTGTGTAGTTTGGACAAGATCCTCATTAGGGAAAAATGAGGGACTCTACCAAGCAAAGGGACCCCCGCCCACCTTTAATGGTTCCTTGCAGTAGCTCAAGTGTTAGTTACTGACACTCCAACCCAACAAGCCCTAATGAGCAGTCACCCAGGTCATCATGAATACCCAACATCACAGCAGTCTCCCAATCCTCTCAGAACGTAATTGTCAATGCCAGGCTACTCACGTGTACACTGAATAGTGCATGCTGATGCATGTGAACGTCAATCTGGGCTAAAGAAGCATGGCTGAACGCCCTGATGAACCGAAGTCCCTACTGGTGTTTAAGGGTGAGTGGGGCAGCGAATATAGCTACTATCATTAGGGCAAAGGTACATGGATCCGCTCCCCCACTCAGTAAGAACTTCTTACTGCGTGGCTCCACCCTTAACCCGATAAATCCCAAACCGTATAAACCCTAAACAAACCCTAAACACTATCATGCTTAAACTCCATAAACCCTATAACCCCTATAGACCTTATCCCTAAACCCTATAAACTATACACCCTAACCTCTACAAGTAGCTTCCATGGCCACACCAGCATCCAAAGACAAGGCTGTTTGCAGCTCGAGCTGAACTTTTTAGCTCCTCGCTGCCCGATGCTGCAGCCCGACTGACCTGAGGGCCCAGGGTTTACATAGTCCCCCTAAAGTAGATGGAATATGGCTTTGGGTATATTATAATAAGGACCCCATATACCCCATATTCTATCTATTTAAGGCTAACTATAGGATTTATAGGGTTCAGGGTTGGATAGGGTTTGGAGAGTTTGCGGAGCTTAGGGTGTGGGAGTTGGTAGGGTCATTGTTGCCTTCATGATATCCACACTCAGTTAAGAACTGAAGATGTTGATACAAACAGCTCCCCACTGTTGACCCAATTTGCGGTTTAGGTTAAGGGCTGCAAGAGTGACAGCAATGAGGCAATAAGATCAGTACACCGCACCAGCATCGTCAGCGACACTTGCTGTGGTTACCGTAGTCACAGTGACTATGCCTGTGAAGAGGACTTTTGCTAGTTGGTACCCTAAACCTCAACCCTAAGCCCTAAACCATTCCCCAAGGCCTAAATGTTCTTCAAGGTTTTGGCCTGGACAGTAGGATGAACAAGATCCCTAAAGCACGCTCAATGGGAAGGACTTCATACTGTTAGTTAGTTTAGGGTTGGGGGGGTTAGGCTTGCAATCTGTGATCTTTTCGGGATGTTGAACCCAATGTTGAGTGCAGCCTCAGGCCTAGGAAGCTTTTCTATTGCACAAGCAGGCGTGTGGACAGCAACGTTGGCCTGGAGATCATGTGAGTTTCAACATACTCAAGTCAAAGTGCCAGCAGAAAACTCAACCCTGCACCCTAAACTCTAAACCCTAAGCCAAATGCGCGAAGCCTTAGACTAGAGCCGCATGGATATCGTATCCTGTTTTGTGCACTGCGGCCGTGCCAAGGCCCAATGCAAATTGTTGAGTCTGGTGCATTTTGGGTGGACCCCCCACCCGGCAATAGACTGTAATGGATCATACGGACATAATAGGGTCCTCTTAAATTCCTATCACACCACTAGTACAGGGTGGGGGGTTCTCCTAAGGGATACTCCTGGGAAAAGAGTTTGATCCTTATGGATCATAACCCGTCTATATGTCGCCTATAGTTAGAGCCATGAAAAGATCATTTTTGAGGGCTGACTCGTATGTAAGACTGTCCAGGAGCCGATTTCGCTAGAAGGTGTTAAGAAGCAAGGTGGCTACAGTGTCGGCAGGATTTGATCTCACTGGAGCCGTTCAATGTATGCAAAAGCGCATTTTTTCCGTGGTACGGTTCACATACATACAAGCCCAATTTTCGTAAGACAGTCTGGAACATGGCGTTCTGTGGGCTAGGCTAGACAATTTCCGTGCATCTCACAATCCACCGCAGATACTTGTTGGTTTCTCAACATATTGTAGCCCCTGCAGAATCCTTGAAGGGGACCTTTTGATTTTTGTTCTGATCTACATGTTCCAAGGGTCCCCAGGCCAACCTCTAGTAAGGAAGGAATGAAGGACATGGATCCTTACAGGAGCCCCTTAAGCCCTAAACCTTAAAAACCCCAAACCCTAAGCCCTGACCCTCAATAACATAGTGGTTTGCAATTTCTTTGCCATCTCCTCATTCACCGCTAGCCAGAGGTAGGTAGGGAATCCCCACTTCCAGAAACTCCCACCTGTTTAGGGTGTGGGGTTTAGGGCTTCGGGTTTAGGGCTTATGGTTTAGGGTTTGGGGTTTTGGGTTTAGGGCATGCGCAGCAGTCCAAGCAATAAGGACTCCCGCCCCCACCCAATATTAGTGACCATGAAGGAGACTGGCAACTTGCTAGTTCTGTTAGAGTCCGTGTGCATAGCCAATAGCCCACAAGGGTTGGCAGTAAACATCCTGCATAAGCCTAAGTACCTTATGCTGTGGGAACGATAATATTCTGATTGTGGGTATTTTTTAGTAGTACCTGTATCCCTACCCTCATATAAGCCCACTTTCCTAATTCTTGTTTGATTTTCTTCTCCATTTAACTCTCCATATATGCTCATGGCTGAGGACAGCGCCTGAAACCCTAAATCCCAGACCTTATAAACCCTATACCCTAAACCCTAAATTAAACTCTAAACCCGAAATCCAGGTCTCAAAGGTCCATGGCCTGCTCTCGCAAGCGACACGGAAGCTGCCTGGCTCCCGAAAGTGCTTAGATTCCTCCATTCGAGCTCCTTAAAAGGTGGTTATTTAGGGTTAAGGGTCAAAACTCCTTCAAGGGAGGTTATATCAACATAGGGGAATATATAGGCGATTATTATAGGGTTTACTAAGGGGTATGCTAGGAGTTTAAACTATATAGCTAATTTTGCAACTTCTCCGGGGCCCCTTCAGAGGGCTCAGGAGCTGCACAGGGATATGTAGAGGCTGTATGGGAAATACTGTAGGGAGTATGCACTGTAAGGGTGTATATATATATATATATCGGCTTTCCAACAATAAGGGAGTCCTTGTTGGCGGCTTTGGGCCCCTACAATAAGGATCACAGTATTCGGGGCTCGAAAAAAAAGGGGGCTTATATAGGGGATAATATAGGGGGCACTATAGGGGTTACTAAGGGGGATACTAGGAGTTTAGACTATAGCTCATATAAGATAGCACCCTTTACAAGGACTGCGGTCTCTGGCCCCATCTTTGGCTTTTTTCTGTCTGTTTGGGGAGGGTCGCAGGACGCCATCGATTTGTGCAGATTTTCCAAGTTGTGGAATGAGTACTCAGCTGGTGCTGAGGAAACTTCAGCTTGATCGCTCCGCAGAATCTGTTGAGTGTGTTTAGGGTTCGTATAGCTGCTGCTGTTGGTGCCGTTATGTATAATGAGATGGACATTGATGCTTTAAATATTAGGAGTACTCTGACTAGGATTTGCTGTAGCGGCTGCTTGAAGGGCTGACATTGGTGAAGCGGAAGCTACAAGGCTTAACATATGCCGACACATTGAGAATCCAGCGTCAATATTCATACACGCCCCCGAAAGAGATACTGCGAGGAGTCTTATCCAAATCCGACCGTAAACCCAGAGGGAAAGCCGAGTGCTGGGGCTCAGGAAGAAATGTCTAAACTGGGCTGGATTTGGTCTAGGCCAGGAGAAGCCACCATAACCAGGGAACGTTCTCTCATAAAGTTATTCTTGCATTTCACATAACGCTGGTGCTTCATAACATAACTACCTAGGATTTGCTACCGGGGAAATGCCTGCGCATGTTTGCAACGTACTTACCTCTAAGACCAGGTTCGACAGAATCTTGACCATTATCCTTTAGGTTTCTAGTCAGCAAAATAGGATGTATAGTCTGTTTTCAACTGGACTAGAAATAGTCAGTTAAAGAATTAGGATATCTTGTGTATTTGCATAAGCATATTCTATGAAATAGTGTTAGTTTAGCGTAATATTCGTAAGTTGAGCGTAAATGTAGCGAGAGTTTCGCATTCAGAGCATAAGTTTGGCGCAAGTTTCGTAAATTCAGCGTAAGTTAAGCGCTACTTTGGAAAATGACCATGGGAACAGATGAAAATAGGCTATATTTGAGGCTACAGACGCTTCAAATGGTCTATGGGGATCTGTATAGTGGGCAGGAATCAGTCCAAATTGGTCTTAGAGGTATGGTCAAAGGACGATCATCAAAGGCGACCCACTGCAAGGTATTGTTTCGTTGACATGTATGTAGCCTGAGGAATCTGAATTGCTTTTTTCAGGACGAATCCCTAAACCCTAAAAAGGGTTTAGGGTTTCGGGTTTAAACCCTAAACCCTAGAAGATGCATTTGCTTTACTGCTTGCTCGACAGCTCTGACGGCATGGCACATGATGATCAAAAGCGGGGAGCAACCATTGCACTACTGTAATATATGAGCTATGGTCTAAACTCCTTAATGGGGGGATTATATAGGGGACTACTATAGGGCTTATTAAGGGGGATACTAGGAGTTTAGACAATGGTTCATATGTGCCCTGAGAACTTTGTGCTGGCTGTTTTAGATGTTATTTTGGAAATCGCTAGGCAGTGTCTGTCAACCTGTAACCTCCAAAAAATTCCAGTCTTTGTCCATTCTTATTAAACCCTAAACTGTAAACCATATTGTTGCCTATAGTTCCCTTAAGCGAGTAGTCACTCTTTCCCTTCAATTCCTCGCTCAAGTTACTGTCGCAGGTCTGGTATACCCTAAACCGTACACCCATATCCTTTGAGAATTCTGAGGTTTTCAGATGCTTTCTCTTGCACGGCTGCCGTGGTCGCTGGGCCTGGTTTACATCTTGCAGTTTGGGGCTTGGGGTTTAGGGTTGTTCGTTTCTGATATGCTGAGGTAGTCTAAAACTTGTTGAAGTTCTTTTTCTGGAGCTTGAAATGGTACTAGCAGAGCAAAAAGCCTTAGTCATAGCCATACTACTAGCATTCGCAAGTATTTCGGGGTTTGGAGTGGTGGCATCTTCTTGTTATTTTTTTTTTTCCCCCGCCTCCCGAAGGTTTGCGTTGTATTCGCAGTTCTGGAAATCACCGCTGCCCAACCGCAGAATTATGAATGCCAGGCATATCAGCAAGCAAGCAGAAATCATAGTGTAGACCACTTGACTTGCTGTACCTTTGGTTAGCGGAGAATCCAGGAAGAGAACCGAAACTAAAACAAAGTTGGAGTCGAATAGTTTCGATGATTATCTAAACAGAAGTAAAAAGCCCATTGAGACTTCCCTTAAATGGGGTCCTTCCTGACAAGTCACAAGATAGTGTGGAGCTTATCAAGCAGAACTGCAGTGCAGGATTGCGCAATCCTGAACCCTAAACCCCCTAAATCCAACACCCTAAACCCTAGCCCTAAACCCTGTCGCAAAATTGTGTACGGTTCCCCTGCTTGATGACTACTCCGTGCCCCAAAAGGATGCACATATTACCCTAAGGGTCCAAGGACCCAAATAATGGGGCTTTAGGGCCCAAATACTATAAATATCAATGGTATTTGGGCCCTAGAACCCAATTATTTGGGTCCTTGGACCCTTAGGGTTGGGTAAGGCCCTGCGCCGTGAATAAGGACCACGGGATCACGGTAATTACATTGATCAAGGTCCCTAAGCTCTGCGCTCCCGATAATGTCTTCCTATTACACAGCTATTGCTGGGTCGGGGGCCTCACCCAACCCAACCCACGTGCGTCAAATATTGGAGACAAAGCGCTGCAAAATCCTGCCGACTCCTTTCGTGACATCGGCCTTAGGTTCAGCCTCAATAACGCGATTGCAAAAGATAATGGAAGCTACCATAATGGTTATACAGGGACTAGGATAAGGATCCATTCCTTCATTCCTAGCTAATTAAAGGCAATAAAACCCTAAGTTCGAAAACTCAGAGGAGGCAAACCTTAAAATCTGAACCCCTAGACAGCAAACCCAAAGCCCGAGCTACAGACCCTAAGCTTTTAGCGCAAAACTCGCAACCCCTAACACTATAGTCCCCCTTAAGCAGATAGAATATGGGGTATACGGGGATCTTATTATAATATAGCCAAAGCCATATTCTATCTACTTAAGGGTGGTTATAAATCCAGCCAGAATGCTACGCTCAGACGGACTTTCCCAAGAAGGATTTCCCCCTACATGCCGTTAATCATTTGCTACAACCCTTACGATAGGAGCCCCCCAACAAAAAAACGCTAATTGCTTTGGAAACCCTAAACCCCGCATTAGTAAGTATTGTGTATAATTGTATCTCTAGAAGCCTTATATGCTGTCTAATATCAATCCTCAACATCCCGAGGTGTCCTTGTATATTCCCTACATAGCCCCTAAAGATCCTAAACCCTCTATGCCCTAAACCCTTAAACTCTGCACTCTTAAAAACACTAACCCCCTGATAACCAAGGTCAGCACATATTTCACCTTGGCGCGGCTGCTCGCGCTTCAGGGACGCCTGCGGAGGGTCCCTCTGAGCGACGTAGGGGAAGGAGCTTATGCAGGTTATGTACATATTATATATGTAGAGAGAGAGAGAGAGAGGATAGCTAGGGCTCGTGGAGATTATAGATGTTTAGGGATGTTGGTTCTTACTGGTGCTTTGAAGGGGATTTAGGGTTTCGGAATGGAAGAAATGGAAACGCTCACTAGTGGTTTGGGGCGAGTGAGGAAGGGAATACGAGTACTACTTTAAGAGGAGTACAGAAGCATTATTACGGTCATGCGCCCCTCCACTCCCAAATTAAGCATTATCCGAAGCATCACAGTGCATTAAACCTGGGCTTACTATTTTTCTTATCCTTCCAGGCATTGCTAGCATGGTGGTCGCTCCACAAACTGCAAACCCGTGCAAACCTCAGACCCTGAACCACCCAAATGCAGATCTTGAACAATGAGAATCGCAACCATCCATGAAGACCAACGACCCTGAACCCTAGACCCAACATATCCTGTATCCTATATTACTATTGAGATTACAGTCTCCCTAAATGAAATACTCCTAAGTTTGGATTTTCCAAGCGAAATACTACCGAGTCTAGATTTGGAGTGGTTCCAGCTCAGGGAAGGCCCCATGGCTGTTGTTTAGGGCTTAAGGTAGGGTTTCAGGGGCTAGGTTTCCCTAAACCCTAAACCCTAATAACCCGCATGAACCCACTGAGGCTCCGCCCTTGTTGCACCTCTAGAATTGGGCTAGGAGCGTTTCTCAGGCGGATCCCACATTCGGAGCCACAAGCCGTTCCGGGTTACACAGACTTTAAATCCTAAACCTGGAACCTTAAACCCAACTTCCCTAATGTCCTAAAAACCAAGCTGTAAATAGCAGTTTCCATTTCCTTTAAGCCCTTATTCAACATATATGGGTGGTTGTCAAAATTATGGTCCCTTTTCGGATCCCTATTATAGTATGGCCCCTAATATTTAGGGTACCCAAAAAGGGACCATAATTTTGATAACCAACCATATAACCTCCATAACCCCTTTATGGCCCCTATGTCCCCCAAGCTCGACTCCCCCCCAAAGCCACTCAGGCTCTGGCCTTTCTATCCCTCAACCCTGAACCTCAATCCCCTAAACCCTAGACCTCAGGCTTTTTGTCTTTTCTACACCTAAACTTTACACCTTTATCCCCTAAACCCTAGACCTCTGGCCCTTAAACCCTAAACATTAAACCCGAAACCCATAAACCTCAATCCCCTAAACCCTAAAACTTTTGTCCCCTCTGCATCTAAACCCCAACTCCTACACCCTAAGCCTCAGGCTTTGTCCTTTCTACACCTGGGTTTCATTTTCGTTCGGGATCGCGGCTTCAGCGAGTGCTCCACCTGGCCGGCCGCCGGGTGGGATGCTCGGTCTGAATTGAACCAGAACCTAAACTCCTTAATTAAAGGGGGTTATATAAGGGAATATTCAGGGAACTACTATGGGTTTATTAAGGGAAATACAAGGAGTTTAGACTACGGCTCAAATGGGTTTAGGGGATTAGGGTTTAAGGGTTTTAGGGTTGAGGTTTCAGGGGTTGTATCGCTTTAGGTATTTGGGTGCCTTTAGGGGACGGTGAAGATCCCTTACACTCCCCAGGGTGACTCCAATTCGACAGGTCTGGGGCCCAGGTTTGGAACCTATAGTCCCCCTTAAGTAGATTATGGGGTATATGGGAGTCTTATTATAATATACCCACAGCCATATTCTATCTACTTAAGGGAGACTACAGGTTTTGAGCCTAAGGTAAGGGCTTAACCCTAAACAGCAGCCGCGCGTGTTTTTTATTAGGGTTTGGGGCTTGGGTTTCAGGGGTTAGGTAGAATATAAGGTTTGGGGTTCAGACAAGATTCTGGGGCTATTTATTATATAGGGACTATTCATGAACATGGGGATTTCTATTCAGGACTATGTAGGGAGCGTGTTCGAAAAGCATTATACGAGGGTTTTGGCAACCCCCACCCCAATGCTAAAGATTCCTAAGCTATCGTATTATTGTGAAAAGATAATGATTTGCCCACTGGCGTTACCCAAATCCTCGTATTAGCTAAGGTAGATTAATAAAACATTGCAAGAACCCTTGTCTATGCCATTTACACCCTGAGTGTCCATTGCATTGCCCATTTGATTCTTCATTGTGTCCATGACTGTTCAACCTGCCAGTCACTAGGCCGCTAGGAAGCAACAAGCCGCGTGACAACTGGGTGTTCTCCCAAATTTTCTTATGTACCTACCTAGCCTAAGTGTCCATCCATGTTGGAGGGACCCTGAAACCAAACACTCTAAACCCTAAACCTAGCCCAAGTGTCCATCCATGCTGGGGGACCCTAAGCCAAAAAAACCTAGCCCAGGGGTCCATACATGTTGGATGGGGTTGAGGGTGCATGCCAAAGGGGCTTGATGTGATCTCTGGTTCAGGAAGATATGTGCGGGGGTCCCAAAATTAGGGCTATTCACTACTTTTTTGGCGGGTTCCCTATACTAAGGATCATCGTATGGTTGGGTTTCTATTTGGGATCCTATTTAGAGAAACTACTAGAGGCTGGGTTGTCCAAAATATGCTGCGGTCAAACGTGTTGTGCCAATTTTGAGCCTGAAAACGTAAGGGGCCTTATTGTCATAGGGACCCGAAAGGGGTCCATGATGTTGACGATGAGCCAAAGGCCCAATGACCCACTGTGTAGAAGCCCCATATATCCATCAGGTTCCCATCCCCTCCCCCTTTTGCGAAACTCCCTTGCTAGTCAAAGTTGTGATCACCTGTTGGGTGCTCAATATAATGCCGCCCTTACACTTTTTAAGGTATCCAGACATGAGCCCTAACTTATGACTACCTCCTATGTGACATTTCATGCGGTACCTGGGTTTAAGGTTTAGGGTTCTGATCGGCTGTCCATGACATGTTTTTCTAACACCAACATCCCACCCATTAAATTCCCCAAGGGCGGCTGAAACGTTGGCGCAGCTTCTTCAGATGTACCCTGCTTCATTTGAGCAAGCCAAACGTTACCACATCCTTCAGGGGGACGTGGGGTAGGTAACCTAGTAGTTTCCAACACTCCCCAATATTTCCTGGCAGACCAAAACACCCCGCTGTGCGCAATTCAGGCCTATGTACCCACAATAAGGGACCCTATCTCAAGTAGGGCACTGGGGGCTTGCATCGGAAACCATCCAGGATGTGATGCTCGCCGGCAGAAGCCTTACCGAGAGGGTGCGCCTCTTGGATGATGAGTCTGTGCTGAAGCTGGATCCGACACACCGAGCTCTCTGGCTGTCGCGATTACGGACTCAGGATGGATAGTCAAATAGAAAAGAACGCGCAATGTGAAATGGAATCTAGTGGTATACAAAAGGGTGGAAATGGACAAAATCTACCACTGATAATGTGGTACAATCCCCTAAAAAAACTTCCCCCTCCAATACATAGTATCATTATACATCGAGAGGAATATCAATTATAGGGTCGGCGTACGGTGGGAGTGGTTATTATTGGCAGGGGATGAGTAAGGCATGCGTGTGAAGGGCCTAGGGGCCATTAAACAAGGGTTCAACCGCGCCCGCAGAAGAAGTGTTTTCAACAGCATTGCTTCATGCAATAGGCCTCCATATGCAACTTGAAAACTCAGCATGAGATTCTACCTGGCTCCTATACGAGGTTTAGGGTTTAAGGTTTAGGAAATCGATGGCCCCAATACAGACCTCAATGCAGTATAGTCCTTACTATGGGGACTTCAAGCAAAGGGTAGCTAATTCTTTCAAACCCCACATAGGTCGTTACAGTGACCCCAAACCAAATGAACAATCATGGCCCAGAACCCCCGAAATTGTACAAGAACCAATATTCTACTACATACTTTGAGGCTCCAGGAACCCTAAACCATCCTAAACCCTAAACCCTAAACCATCCTAAACCCTAGACCATCCCAAACCCTAAACGCTGAACCCAAAACCCTCCTAAACCCTAAAGCATCCTAAACCCTAGACCATCCTAAACCCTAAAGCATCCTAAACCCTAGACCATCCTAAGCCCTAAGCCCTTCCAAGCTGCTGTAAGGTTGCTGGTCTACGGGTTGCTGTTGTCACCATTTGCGCCTATGCCGCCGACGCACCGGTGCGACTTCTCTGCGAGCAACTGGGGCGGTTTAGCAATTTGTTCTTAGGGTTCAGAATTAAGGGTGAAGGATTTGGGGTTAGCATTAGGATTTAGGGGTTTAGAGGTTTAGGGGTTTAGGGGTTTAGGGGTTTAGGGCTTAGGGTTCAGGTTTAGGGTTTAGGATTTAGGGTGTAAGGTTCAGGGTTTGGGATTTTGGGCTTACTTGGAGGGTCGTGGGGACTTAGTAAGTTGGTTAATAACCCCCGTAAACCATGTAGTAACCCTAGTCATTCCCATTATTTTCCTAATTACTAAGTCCCTGACCCTCCGCATAAGGTTCAGGCTAAAGGGTGTAGGATTTCGGGCTTAAGGTCTAGGATTTCGGGTTTAGGAAAGACCAGCGGTACCCTTTTACCCTTTTTGGGGTCGGGCTTCCTGTATTTAGATTCTCTACAGGAACAAGGGTCCTCACTCTAATATGCTCACTTGGCTACCAAGGCAAAATCGCCAAATCTACAAGATGCTGCATGGATGCTGGGCGGGATGGTCAGATCGATATTCCGCATCTAGGGATTACTCAAGTAAGATCATAGGAGTACACGTTAGGATCGAAGAGGGGGTTCTAAAAAGGTTTAAGGTAGATTCCTTAACCCTAAACCCTAATCCCCAGGGGACCCCAAATACAACAGACCTTCCAAGAAACCTTGCTTGTGGTTCCCTTCGAAAGGTCCTTCTTATGGGCTCTGTCCTCTTCGGGGATCCGAAACCCTAAACCCTAAACCGAGAAAACCGCATATACTCCTCAAAGGGAAGCCATCTACCCTGGGATGAGTGTGTCTTCTAATCCTGGAGATGATTTTGCACACAGTCCAAGGAAGAAAAGTTCCTTGTGCCATAGCGGTGTAGGACCTAGGGTGTTAAAGGACCCTACGCCCTCCAACCCAAAGCCCTGGGAATTTGGGGTGGTTTAGGATTCAGAGCCAACGTTTGAGCCGAAACCCAGGGTTTAGGGTTTCGGGTTTAGGGTTTTGGGGGTTTTGGGTTTTGGGTTTAGGCTGAACCCCTAGCAATAAGGATACGACATGCACTTCTTCACCGATGCCGCCCAGATTTTGCCGAATGAGGCGGCACCTTGGTTGAACGCTCGCTAAACGGTCCAGGTCTATATGATCTACGCAGTTTAGGGCTTAGTGTAGCCTATATGGTAGATCTTTGAACCCTGAAGTATCCGTATCTTTGCGTATATGTGTGTATAGATGCGGAGGAAGTCGTTTGGGCCCAAAGTACATATATAATTACAACACACAACCTGGACTTTGGCTTTAGCATCTGTTTTTCTTGCGGGGTTTGGGTGGCTTTTACGGCTGGAGCCTCATTCCAAACAGGATGGTGAACACTTTGGAATTGCTCCATTTCATATGGAGGCAACATTATACATGCATGTAGAGGGAGAGACAAAGCTGTTGCCGGGGGCTGCATAGTGTGTTAGAGGGAGCTGATAAAATCTAAAGCAACCACCAACCACATGGAGGGCTGGACGGTCTTCGTTTAGGAAAAAGCAGATCAAGGCCCGCATGAACGTGAAGGACGGCGTTCACAAGCCGTTCTTTTGGAAGGTCAACGCGGTTAAGAACATTCTGGATACTGGTAAGTACGACTGGGTCCTTTGGATGGATTGTGATGCCTTCTTCATGGACCCAGGACAGAAGCTCATGGATGTCTGCATGCGCAGCTTTCATATGAGCTCTAGTCTTAAAATCCTCAAAGGGGGTTATATCGTGGGATTATGTAGTTGTTATGAAGGGGGATGCTGGGAGTTTAGACTATGGGGCATATGATAGTTTTGAGAAGTTTGTTTTTGTAGTAAAGAAAGTAGTTTGAGACCTGTTCTTGATATTACAAACTCCTGCATGACTCCAGCCAGCCAAAAAACTTGGGAATCTTGTATGACAAAATCACGCATGCAGGGGATTCAGCAGCTTTAGCATCATCAGTAATTCGTAAACTGGGTTTGTATAAAATTCTTAGGCTCGAAGGCGCACGGCGACCCTCGACCCTAAACCGTCGAACTGGTAGTTCTCCATTTTAGATGCACAAGCTTCCCCAATCCCAAACCCTAAACCCCTAGACCCTTAACCCTTAACTCCTCAGTCTTCAGGAGCCCTGAGTTACTCTGAACATCTGGTGCTGTTGTTGAGCAATTGCACAGTTGAAGACGAGGCACTAGCTCAAACCCAACCGTCTCTGAGATTTAGGGATTTAGGGTTGACTGGGTTGATGTTAAGGAACTTTAAAGCTAAGGAAACCCACGATTTGCTTTGCACATATTATTGTCACTTAATTTAAGCTCCTAAGCAGCAATCCCGTTTAGGGCCCTAGGGAGAGATGGCGGATTGTGATGAGATTTTAGGAGAGACTACCTGTTTAAAGGGACTCTACTGGGAACCCCAAACAGGGAACCCTAAGCATACAGTAGGGATTTAATAGAATATAAGGACCCTGGTAGGTATATTCCTATGATATTCCTTCTATATTCTTGGGGTTCCCTGTTTGGGGTTCCCATTAGAGTCCTTTTACTGTTTGTGCGGCTCCCCTAGGCCCGCCGGAGCCACCTTGTCATGGGGGTTAAGGGCTTAGGCGTTTAAGATTTACCCAAGGGCTCGTATGTAGTTCCTCTTTGGGTCTGTTATGGTTTTTTGGGTAAGGAATTAAACATACTATCCAAAAAGGAACTACATAGGAGGGTCTGGGTAGGGTTCAGGGTTTGGGATTCAGGGTTCAGGTTAAGGGTTTAGGAGGTGCGAGTTAACTGGAAGATTACTTCGCAATATATGCGGATTACTAGACACTAGGGGTCCAAAAAGTGTTCCCCGGAATACGGATTAGAGTGCTTTTGGTTCTCGATTGGGTTCCTATTTATAGAAAATACCAAATGATGTAGCTTTTTTCTGTTATGTGCCAATATGCGTATTTTTGCCCAATCGCGGAGACAATAAACAGCAACAAACTTTGTTGATGGAGGCACCTCAATACCTCACCAGAAGCCCCTATCCCAACCTCAAAGCTGCCCTAAAACCTAAATCCTGGATGAACAACATCCTTCATCAACCCGAAGACCACCCTAAGAACTTTGGTACTATCTATAACTGAGCGGACTCCAATATAGACCGAAAAAGTTCATAGCATTTGTTATGTAGACCCCAAGGAGGGACCCCGAATTTCAAAAAGCACATTTAGGACGAACTAGTGGCTCTAAGCCCTTAACCCCTAAACCCGAAAACGCGTACTGTAGGACGAGCCAGTTCCGCGATAGCCATGCCGGAATTCCAAACCCTAAACCCTGAACCCTAAACCCTAAGCCCCCCAACCCTGAACCCTAAACTCTGAACCCTAAACCCTAAACCTTAAACCCCTAAACCCTAAACCCTGAACCCCTAAAGGACGAACCATTGATTCCGTGATCGCCATGTACAGCGGCAACCTTACGTCTGCCTCGCGGTTGCCTCCTCTCAGTTCCTTGGCGCTGCGGGGCTTAGGGTTTAGTTTAGGATTTTTATAGGAGTTTTATAGGGATAACTAGTGGAAAAGAACATGAAAAGTTTTAGGGTTTAGAGTTTAGGGTTCGGGGATGAGGGTTTAGGGCTTAGGTTTTAGGGTTTAGAGCAGGGACCCCCCAAACCCAAAAGCTTGCTAATCGGGCTTATATAGGGATATGCGGGGACTAAATGGGGAGATTTTACCCAATCATGGAGAATGAAATGGGTAAGATAACGGAGCATGAAATGAAAGCTGGTGTTTATTGGGTTTTCGAGGGATAATTGCCACTATTATGGCCCTGGATTTCCCATATAACTGAAACAAGCCTAAGCCCCAAACCCTAATTTCAAACAGTGTTCTCGGTTAAGGCCCTGCACTGCACTCTCTGCCGTCCTGGCACTCTTCAGGCAAATGCTAATTAGGAAAAATCACCGCAACAGAGGTTGTATGGTTTATGGTTTGGGGTAGCGGTCCCCCCCAGTTTGGGAAGATAAAAAGTCAATTCTCCGCGCCTCTGGCTCCACATGGTTGACGTCTGGATTCATTGTTTCAGGGACATTCCCTGGTTCTCATCAGGCGGCCAGCGCATCAAGATCATTGCCACTCACGAAGGCATGCATAGACTCCACCAAGAGTTATCAAGACTTACTCTAGCTTACACGGCCTGTTCGGAGAATCTCCATGGCGGTAGCAACATCTGAGCTATAGTCTAAACTCCTTAAAGGGGGATTATATAGGGGAATATATAAGGGACTATTACAGGGGTTATTAAGGGGGATACTAGGAGTTTAGACAGTGGGACATATGTGACCCTGGAGTTCAGGGTGGGTACAGTCAGCCAAGGTTCGGAGGACTCAGCAGCAATGAGCCGCATTCGCAGGGACATGATGCCAGACCCTGATGCCAACATCTCACTGATTTTTGCCGTGGACTCCACAGGCATCAACAACGGTGTGTGGCTCTTGATGCTTTGCCCACTCGCAGAGGTTGTTCTTAGGGCTTAGGGTATTATCACTTCACTATTCTTACTGTTGTAGCTATCATGATATTTACTCTTATGTTGTTACCATTACTATTACTGTTATGATATGTTATGATTACTATTTCTTCTATGATTGCTAGACAGCTGGAGTCGCTCTGTTTGTTTCCAAACCATGTTTTTTTTGTTCTTCGTATCTTGTTTCTGCAGCAAGCGTTGAACCTATTGTCTGGAAATGTGCAGGGGAGCAAGTCATCTATTTCTTGCTTTGCTTCAACCTCTAAACTCCCAAAGAGCATAAGACTTATTATGCCAGAAGTCCCTACCAAGCACTATGCACCAGGTTTGCTGCCTGAATCCTACTTTCTGAGACACAGCAGCTAAGGAAGAACACTGCCTGGTCACACAACTTCCTTCAGCGATGGTGGGAGTCCGACATTTTGGAAGGCGCGCTGAACTCCCAAAGCAGTAAATCGTAGTTTCCACGTTCTTTTCTATCCCTATTCTGTTCCATTCATAAACCCCAAACTCGAAAAAATGAACAGTAGTTTCCATTTTGCTTTCTATTCCATTCTGAATTTCCGAATGGCACCACGAAGTCCGAGTCGGCTGAACAAAGCAGTCTGGACAACTGAAGTAGGGCTTGGCGGGTATCTGTTTTACGATATACGTGTGTATTCCTGATAGTTGACGATTCTACATTGCAATTTTGTGGCTTTGCGCGTTCTTCTGTCGTAAGCCCTAGACTCTATAGACCCAAAGCCCTTATCTCCGGGCCCATGCCTTGACTCCTGCTAGCTCCCTGCGCTCAAGAGTAGGAAGAGCCAAAGGTCTTATGCGTATCGTCCTTCTGACCCACCAAGTACAGGTCCTGGAAAAGAGCACAACTGCAGCGATCAGTCCACAATGCTCCACGCGCTTCTACATGACCGTGTGATGGACCTGGATGAGGATTGGGACGCGTATGAGGCGCGGTTCGGGGTCTATAGGTTTTAGGGTTATGGGCTGTTGGCTCTGATTGATGGATGAGAGCCCTGAGCGCAGAGAACGTCACCATCATGTATAGTGTAGTGGTCCTGGTCATAGACGCGTTGCCAGGGTGTAGCCTCGCATTCTTGAATAGAGGTTCTCATTTGGATGCAAGTTAAGCTCAGCAAGCTCAATAACAAAATTGAAGTTACACATTCAATCGGATCCCAATGAGGATTCTAAAGCTATGATTTTCAATAGTATCCCTAAACCCTAAGCCCAACCAGGAACTAGTAGCAGAGAGTTTGAAGTCCGATTAAACGACTGTTTGGCTGGCTGGGCTGAAGGCCGCCCCAGGCTGCAAGAGCTTCTCCTCCTCCTCCTCCTCCTCCTAGGGTTTAGGGTCTGTTGTTTAGGGTTTAGGGTGGGGTTTAGGATTTGGGGTTTGGGAGTTTCGGGTTTAGGGTTTAAGGTCCTCCCCCTATTGTTTTTCACAATGACAATAACAAGCGTAATATTAATAATGACAATCAGTAATAACACTAATGAAAACAGATTCTAAGTTGCATGTCACTGAGCTGTAGGGTGCAGGGAGCACTTCCTGGATTGATGGCTGCAGCCGTCCCAAATCCTCGTAGCCTTGTTATGCAAGGCTTTGAAGCAAACTACAACTTCCTTGGCACTGCCCACGCGAGTGTTGCTTCCAAAGCTCTCGCAGTCACGAACATTCACTGGGCAATTTAAAATGACCTCACCCGACCTCACCCTAAATGGTGGTTTATACAGGGAGTAGTACCAAAATGGCCTTAGATTGGGAATTGAAATTATTTCAAACTACATTGCATTCAGCACTTTTCAGGATTCCTACAGAACGTTATGCCCCCATGCTCCGGCAGAAGCAACGAATACTCCGCCCCGCCCCAAGATTCCAACTTTCTTTGGGCCCCTGGCATGAACTATTATTCCTGATGCTACAAAGATTCTGCATGAGGTAGTGCACTCTGGTATCAAGATGTCCCAGGTGAAAGGTACCTAGGGTCATGCAGGAACTTTGATATCAACCTAGTTTGGCTTGACCATAGAACCGCGCTGCCAGGCGCCTATCTATCCTCCAGAAGTGCGGGTCGCGCGGCAGGAACACCTCCAATCTTTCCACGAGGCCTCGCGTATCTGAAACACTGAATTGGGCTCGTTCAGCTTGGAATAGTATTAGTCACCGTAGCCGTAAGAACAGTAGGAGTAATACTTGCAAGGGGTCTAACAGGGGTTTACTGGGTTGCTGCTTGTTTTATGGGGGGCTTGGATCAATTTTGGGCTACATGTTCACAGAGAGCGAGCAGGGCTTTGGTTCATTGTCATGTTCATCTGCGGTTTCAGGAGTCTAGGGTTTAGGGTTTGCAGGGTTTAGGGATTAGGGTTTAGGGTTGGGGGTTTGCAGGGTTTTCTCATTCAGGAACCGCTGTGTGAAAAAGGGTACCAGAACGCGTATCGATTACAAATGAACTCTGAGCCGTTTTTCATATTCCGCAGATCGACTTCGTCGGTTTACTGCACATATATAGGTGGTCCTCGAGCACATTGTCCGAAACGAGGTAGTGTGTCTGTAGCTCAAGACTGTAGATGATTCTCGCATTCTCGTGAGGGGTGGACGCAGAGTGCCCCACGCCTTGCCCTTGATTGTAATATTCAAGTTCGGAAAGCGTTTCATGTTCCCGCAGAAGCCTCCACATATATTCACTCCCCATGTTATTTGCTCGTTTCTTTTCCATTCAAGACTCTGCACTATTAGGCTAATCCCCCTATTATTCCCTACGCCGCGCACCCCCAAGCTACATTGCAGGCCACGGCCGCGACCGCCCTCTCTCGGGCCTGGTTACCGGGCTTCTATATTTAGGGGTTTAGGGTTTAGTTAGGTTTTAGGGTTTAGGGGTTTAGGGTCCCAATATGACCTTCTTTATCCCTCGACACATTACCTGCAGTCCTCAGTATTATGGGTAGCTCCAGATAGAGACCCCTAGTTTTTGGAAACCACCAATATGGGGATTTTCTCAAAAGCCTGGGCAGGTTTCGTATTCCTGCCAACGCCGCAAGCCCCAATCTAGCTTTCCGGGCAGCTTAGGAAATTCCAACCCTGAACCCTAAACCCTGGACAAATAGTTTCTGCACGGTCTGGGCTGGAAGGTGTGAAGCACAAGCCGCCGTAAGCCCTAAGCCGCGGGTACTGCCCCCTACCCTGTAACGGTTGGAGAATATGCCTGAGGTAGGGGTCTAGGGTTTAGGGACTATAGTTAGGCCTTAATAGGACCCCAAAAATAGATTGCTACGTGGTGTGGGCAGTACCCAACCTAAACCCCTAAAACCCGTAACTTAGCCTGAGCTTAACCCCATCAAGCTCTTCTACAGACGGAGAGCTTTCTTTTCGTAGATGCCGTAGTACCCGGTGTGGGCTTGCAGTAGTCGTTCTACACAGCACTGCCTTAAGGCTCCAAGTACCTAATGATTATGTATTAGAACTTGTCCTGCAATCGCTGATATGAGCTATGGTCTAAGATCTTTAAAGGGAGTTACATAGAGGCTTATGTAGGGGACTACTATAGGGGTTGTTAAGGGGAATACTAGGAGTTTAGACTACAGCTCACCTGGCGTTCTAGCTTGCAGCTGAGTGATGGCTGAGACCCAAACCCTTCAAGCAAGCCCTAGACCAACTGGCGCCTAAGCGGGAGTGGGCGAGTGAATGTAGGTACCAGAATAGGGGTATTATATAGGAATTGTTATAGGGATCCACTCCCCCACTCTCCTTGACGCACCAGTTAATTGAGTCTAAAGCCCCACGGAACCCAATGCCCCTTAATTAAGGAACATGCCCTAAAACATGTCGAGTATGTTCCTTAAGTAAGGTGTATTGGGCTTTATTAGTGGCTCTGATCCCACATGCTACGTCGTCAAAAGCTAGTGCACCGGCCCTATAGCATCTTCATGCCGGACCCCTTTTCATCTCTATATGGGTATTTCTCAATATTATCCCTATATATTCCCTAATGAGGACCCCCATAATCCCTCTATAATCCCTATATATCCCCTGGGGTTCCTAGGGTACCCCCTTTTTGAAAAGCCTCCATATATCCCCAGGGCTTGCGTGTGGGGCCCAGTGCTAGGCAAGAGGGCGACTTCATCAAGCACCATCCGGGCTGCAACTTGACTTTTCATGTGTTAGAGGAGCTTTAAGTTACACTCCCGGAAACTAGCATGGAAACCCAAAAAGGGCCCTATAAAGACTACAGTCCTTCTAAAAGGGAACTATATGGGTTTCCATGCTAGTTTGGGGGAGTGTAGAGTTCAAGTTTTAGGTCTTGATTTTCAGGGTAGTAGGTTTCGGGCCTAGATTTTACTTGCAACCTTTATACAAGGAATCTTGCATGACCTTAATATCGCATTTTTTGCGCAATCAAAAGGTACAAGGTACTTGCAGTCATGCATGGTTTTGTGGCATAATTATTGGGGATCCGCGCTGGTACAAGGTTTTCTCCCTCCACTGCCGATTCGCCCAGTGCGGCGTAGTCCTGTTCACGGTCTAGGGTGAAACCCTATACCTCACGATACAATGCCTCCCATAATCCCGATAACCCGCCCATCCTTCCCAACTAAGCAGTAATTAGGTTTAGCTTCTAAACTTCTGATCCTAAGCGCTGGCTCGGACTGAGAGTCTCCAACTTTATGAATAATCAGAGGGCTTTGGTGAACCCCACCTCCTTAAATAGGGGCCGCACTAATTATAGTCATGTGACAGACATAGTGCCCGAATATTGAGGGGGTGCGAGGGCTTCTCATGAAGCCCTAATTTAGGGCTAAACCCTAAACCCTGAAACCCGAAACCCTAAAGCCTGAAACCTTAAACTGCTCATGAGGCATAGGACGGGTTAGGTCCGACCTTGACATACTGACCATAAAGGCCCCTTTCAAGAGTTGAACCTGTCCCTGCAATGGCCGTGTGAGACCTCTAACGTTGCGAACGCTTACCATGAGAGCTTCTGCGCTTGGTCGGGTTTAGGGTCTAGGGGAAGATTATTCCAGTATATTATATCATATTGTATTTGCCTACAAACAATCAGTACTATCCTGCATGACCCAAAGTTTCATACATTTTGGGAATTATGGTGTTCCAGTATAATTGCTGGGGCCATGCAGAATTTTCCAGTGACAACAATAGGAATCTGATGTGTGGTGCAGCCCAAGTTAAAGAAGCCTCGGTGAATGTTTGCATCAGATACGATCTAAGCTCCCGACAAGATGTTCTACAAAGAATGCTTCAAGACGTTTACATGAAGAGTCTGGCTTATAGCCCAGCCTCCGATAGCCTCACTGTCGCTCAATGCGGGCGAGCCAGTCTAGGGTTCAGGGTATGATGATAGACGGCACGGAAGCTCCCAAAACACACCATCCTCTGACCACCCCAACGACTGACACAAAGGCTAGCAATATAGGCATTACGCACGTGTTGCGCATCTTGCTTGGATTTGTTTTGGCGTCTCAGGTCACTACTACCGGATCCCCTGCCAGCAGCTGTACCATGAAGCACAGGCGAGCGACACGCAGTTCAGGCTTAACATGCGGTTTAGGGTTTAGGGGTTAGGGCTTAGGGTTTAAAGAGAGATCAGCCCGTGAAAGAAGGGGGCCATGATTTTGATATGCTTGGCAGGGCAAAAGCCAAATTATAGCCAGGTAATTTCCTGTAGTCGCTTATATCGACAATTACATGTAGCGCTAGTGCTTCGTAGCATGCCTACCTGGTCAATAAGCTTGTACTCACATACACCTACTTGTTGGGCTTGCGGGCTCTTCTCTGTTACGCGGCCGTTGGGGGGGGGGGGGAACAAGGGCGAACTTTTGCCCATGGCTTTCTGGAGGAGCCTTTGCAAGTACCAGTGCTATCCCCTCTCATCCTTTCATTACCAGAATATGCACCCGAAGAGTGTAGTATTCTTGGGGGGAGATTAGGGTCTACGGGCTCGAAGCCCCATAGTCCAGTCTAAATTCTAAAGGGTTTTTTGGGGGATCGGGGTTTACGAGCCCAAAGCCCCATGGTCTAAACTCTGTTTCAGAGTCAAAGCCCAAAACCTTGGGCCATGTATCCCCCAAACCCAAAACCCAAAACCTTGAAACCCTGAATCTTAAACCCCTAAACCCTAAACCTTAAACCCCAAACCCTAAACCCCAAACCCTCAACCCCAAACCCTAAACCCCAAACCGTAAACCCTAAACACCATAAACAAAAAAACTAAACCCTCAACCCTAAACCCTAAACCCTATCCGGCTGCCAGGAGATCTTCTTCAACAAGGTTGTGTTGCTGAGCCACAGATGATCTGAAAGTTGGTGGCTGCCTTGCAGTTTAGGGTTTAGGGTTTAGGGTCTAGTAGGGAGAATGGAAAAGAAAATGGAAACTACAGGAATTATAGGGAGTCTCTTGGGGTTATACAGGGGTGTATATAGGGGATATATAGGGTTTAGGGTCTTGGTTGTAGAGATTAGGGTTTAGGTTTGTAAGGTTTTTTAAAACCTAGTACGTAACTGGGTAAGTACCCTTTGCACATTGGAGTTCCTTCATTAATCCTGCTATTCTCCCCGCTACTGCAAAAGCTAGTTCTTGCTGGAGGTGATCAATTGGGACAAGGACTCACGCGCAGCGCCAACTGCTGCGGGTATGGACCGCAGTCCGCTGGACAAGCTGGACATTTTTGAGGACGAGCTCTGCAATCCAAGCTTTGCAGATGGCGGATGTGAGCCCATGCTATAAGGTCTTTGTCGGGACCGCGGCAATGGGAAATGAATCCTGTGCGCCCAATCACCGTGGAAAGTGGGTGCAAGTCGACACAGTAGCTGCAGCTCGGGCTGGCAGATAGTGCGGACTGGGGCAACTGCTAATTTCCATCGATGGGCACCCCAAAATCGACCCCGAATTGATTAATGTAATCCCTATTATAGACCCCAAACCTTAAACCTTAAATCCTAATCCCTATTATGGGGAGTCTCAAAGGGGACCCTCCGGAAAACCCAAACTGCCTCGACTGGAGGTCTTCCAGGGCGGCAGGGCCTCAGCACGTGCTGAAGTGGAGACCGTGCATCAGCATTGCCAGATCTTGAAGTTGTGAGAGCTACCCAGACCCCCATGGAAGCTACTATAGTTAGGGTGTGAGGTTTAAGTTGAAGGAAATGCAACCTCCCTTTAGTCCCCTAGGTTTTTCAATGTAGCGAGGGGATTTTTTTGGGGGCTCCATTTTTTGGATCCTTTAGGGTCTGGGTATAGGCAAGCTCCAAAGAATGAAAGCCAGCGTAGACAAGCCGAGGAAAGGCATTACAACTCCAAAAGCTGTGTGTGAAAAGCTTCGGGCAGTCTGTCGTGTAATCCTTGGACGTGTAGCTGTTGCAGACCCTTAGGGTTGGAAATCCAAGTATACAGATTCACTTACATTGGGCCCTAAAGTCTGTACATACTACCTACATTGGGTCATCTGGACCCCTAGGGCTAACAGATATAGTCCCCCTTAAGTAGATAGGATGTGGGGTATATGGGGATCCTTATTAAACTATAGCCAAAGCCATATTCTATCTACTTAAGGGGGATTATAATCAGAGAGCAATTTTCATGGACACATTCCAACCCCTACTGGAAATCCCTTTTGACCATAGACGGAGAGCGCAGGACATCAAGAAGAACGGTATGTCGGCCCTTGAGAAGCACCTGGATCATTGTTGGACATGGTTCTCAAGTTTTTTTCATATTAAATCCAGCGAGGAGTCTGCAATTATGCGTTTTTGTAAGCATGATTTTAAAGCACAAAAGAAACAAAACGAGGTTTGCAATAGTATGCCAGCATTGACCCAGGTATTGGGAGGATGACAAGCTCATGGCCAAGATTTCAAAGGCCCAGCCGTTCGAAGTGCTAGTGTGATGCGGTTCACACGTGATAGATAAGGTTGGTCACAGCAGCATGTAAAACTTAGGAGTCGGGGTCCAGGGTTGTTTGGTCAAAGCCATGAACCTTATTGCCCTAAAGCACAAGGTCTCAATAGCATATGGGGGTTTCCCAAGATGAAGCGTACCTTTTTGGGGATTCCCTATAGTATGGACTATGGTACTTGGGGGTCTTTTTTCGGGACCCCCTATTTTGGGAAACTACCATATGCCACATTTAACGTTTTCGCGAATCCTGTACTTGAGCCAGCGGCCAAAAAGGGTTTAGGCATTCGGGCTTAGGGTTTAGGGTTGAGGCTTTAGGGAAGTTAAGTAGATAGAATATGGCTTGGGTATATTATGATAAGATCCCCATATACCCTATATTATATCTACTTAAGGGAGACTATAGGCATTAGGGCTTAGAGTTTTGTAAGGGGTCCTTCTAGCAAGGTTTAACGGATGTTCTGTGTGGCAACCAACTGCTAACAAGAGGCATTGAAGGTGATAAGTATGTGGCACTGACAACAGCAAGAGCTTGAACACACGGACAGCACAGGTTTGGACAGTTTGACTGCTTCAGCTTTGTTCATGTTGTCCACGTTGACGTCATCTTGGGGCTACTTAGGCAAACATCCTTCGACATTGATGATGCAAAGGTCATGACAAACAGTAGCTTTTGAGGGCACGTTTGTCTGTCAAGTGTCCGGTATTCTGGTTCTACATTAATTGTATAAGCATGGCATCAGGAAAGAAAGGGTACCTCTAATTAGATCTCAAAACCGTAAATCATATTGGTAGCTATTGAACCCCCACAGTAGCAACTATGGAAGCTACACAACTTTCGTACCTAAGTTCTCCCCGGTCTAAGCTGTTATGTAAGTATAAACACCATAAGTCTTCATAGGACCCTAAACCCTAAACCCATACACCCTACAAACCTTAAGCCCCGAGTTCGGGGTATTCCTAAAGTGCAGTAGGCTCGTCAACTGCGCAGCCCCCTACATAGTGCCAGCAAATGATCTGACCCCTTAAGCCCCTTAAGAGAAGCCCTAATGCCTCTTATAGTCCCCCTTAAGTAGATAGAAACTAGGGTATATGGGGATCTTTTTATAATATACCCAAAGCCATAGTCTGTCTACTTAAGGGGGACTATGGGGGACTGTAAGATGCAGCCTTCCAATGCTTTGATGTCTTCAGCGAGTAGGTGTAGAGCACCATCCTCTCCCCACACTCCAGTTATCCTTGCGTAGGCATACTGCAGAGAAACCCCAGTGGTGCTGGGTATAAAAAGAACCTATGCTTCCTACAAGTTCCGTAAGAACACTCTTTGTCATCCTATACAATGCCTTCATGACCACTTACTCCCTTGTAATCCCTGCAATCACCCACAGAGAATGGATCCAGAACATTGCGACACTAACAATGATTACACACCTGAAACAGACTTCTAGCACACAGAGCCCTGGAACCGATGTACAAAAACATATCGCAACCTGAGTTACAAGATTGGCGTTTCCAAGAATTATGAGGCCCCCTTTAGGTGGCCCTTATCATGAGGAATATTTGGCACGAGGGAGGGCGTAACTACATGTAGGCCCCTCTAAAGCTCCAAACCCTCAACCCCCTACCACCCCCTCTGCGGAAACCTCTAATCCTCGTAAACCCTAAACTGCCCCACATGATGCCACAGAGCTAGCAGGCCATGGGCGGCTAATTTGCTTCGAAGGTTCGCTGGTGTGGTAGTTTCCCCAAATAGAGATTAGGGCGGTTTAGGGTTTAAGGATATTACCCCCCAATAATGGAGAATCGAAAAGAGAATGGAAACTGTGTTTATATGGAGTTTCCCTAAATACGGGGACCCCAATGTAGGCCCCAATAGATCATCCTCCTTATCATGGGGGACCTCCGAAAAAGGTACCGCCTAAATTTCAGAAACCCTACATGTCCCAATATGTCTCTATATATCCCGTATCTATCTATCTACCTATCTCTCTTTCTCCCTCCCTACAACCCCGTTAAGGGGGACCCGTAATGTTACTCTCATGTCGGCCTTTGAGGATTTCGGGTTCAGGGTTCGGGACTGGAAAGGTTCAGGGTTTTAGGATTTTGGGTGTTGGGATTATAGGGTTTTGGGATCAGGGTTTAGGGTTTCTGGGTTTTAGGGTTTCGGATGTTGGGCGCCAAAGAGTGTTGGGGTCAGGGTTTATGGTTTCGGGGTTTTAGGGTTTTGGATGTTGGGGGCTATAGGGTTTTGGGGTCAGGGTTTAGGGTTTTAGGTTTTAGGGTTTACGGTCTTAGGGTTGAAGGGTTTAGAGCTTGGGAGTAAGCGTCAGGGGTATGAACGCCTGAGTGGGTGAGTATGACAGATAAACAAGGGGACCCCAACGTTTGCTTCAAAATATTTGAAGCCTGGCGAGGGGAACTTCCAAAAAGGACCCTTTTTTGGGGGGGAGCCCTACTCTCTAGAATTCCCTATTTACCCTTATCTACCCTTTATAATGCTATATACCCTCTATGACCCTATATAAGCCCATATAACCCTGTGTTACAGGTCGGCAGTGGGGTGATGTAAGTAGGAGGTTGAAGGACCGAAGAGGGTTACACTCCAGACAACATCAAGCTCTTCCCTTGGGGTTTACGGTATTCCTTCAGTAAAGGTATTGTATGAATGAGACGACTGTTCCGTGCTATGGAAAACTGTAAACCCTTGACCTGCTCGCACATTGCATATGGCAGCTTAAACCCTAACCTAATAACCCTAAATCCACTCCCTGCCTTCATGTTCCAGGGTCGCTAAGGGCCCTCTTGGAGAAACACCCACATCCCGACCTTCAGCCGGTGTGCAGATCACATGGTCAAAAAGGAAAGTAACAATTAGCACGCGGTTTGGGGCTTAGGGCTTAGCAGGGACAACTTAAGCAATGTCAATGTTGGATGAAACTCTGTTGCCTTTTCTGGAGCCTTTCGAAAAGCAACTATATGAGTAGGGTGCTATGAACGGCGATGAGGAGCACCCACACAACTGCAGAGCTCTCAAGCCAGCACACCCGCAAACACTAGACTGTTGGTTTGGGGTTTAAGGCTTTAGGGGTTTAGGGTTTGAGGGCCTCAGACTGTTGCACAGGTCAGCCTGTCATACTCCAAAAGGTCTATGGCAGCTCTGCGATGGTTTTGGAGGTGGGCGAGGGTGAGTTCAGATGTGGTAAACCTCATACACATATATATATATACATATATCATATAGTATATGATTAACAACCTATACAATATGTGTATATATATATATTATAGTATATATGATATATGTTATGTAAAGTGATGTGTATATATATATACATGTAGATGCTATATTGCCTGAACCCTAAAGCCAGGGGTTTCAGTGTTGGGGTTCCAGGCTGCAAGTAGGATCCCGCAAAGGTCGCAGAGCCGAGCAGGGAGCGAGATTTACTTGCTGCCCTGCAGTGACAGAAGAGAACCCTATACAGGTACGTCCTTGTATAACCCAGTATAGCCCTGTATAATCTCGTATGCGCTATACTCTAAACTCATTGAACGAAGGTTCTATAGGGGACTTTATACGGGTTGTTATTCGGGGATACTAGGAGTTTAGACTGTAGCTCGTATAGCCCAGTATAAGCCCGTATAGCCGTGTATAGCCCTATGACCCCCTTGAGGGGCCCTTAAGGAACCCATATATAAGCCTAGTATATAACCTCTTGAAAGACCTGATATAGCCCTACAGACCTACACCTTCAAGAGTTGACACCCATGTCACCCCACAAGAATTTCCCACAGAGACCCACCGTCCATTTGAATGGAGTCTAAACCCTAAACCCTACACCCCATGCCATTTTTCGTTCAGGGAGGACGCAAAGTCCCTGTCTGGAGTTATTACAGGAGCCTCAGGGGGACCTTCTAAGTAAGTTAAGTTAATAAACCCTAGAAACCATATGTTAACCCTAGTTTGCTTTAACTGTTTTTTTTTATCACGATCTACTTTCGATTTTATTGAGATTTCATCGGTATCATCTGGACTTCAATAGGATCCTGTTTATTCTTGTAACTTGCTCTTGTGTGTGATCAGGCGCGATCCTGTGCAATCCCCCATGCGCACATCCTACCCAGACGAGATCAGTCAGACCGGCTGAAATCTAGTTACAAACGAGTTCGAAGGTTACAGTCGCAATAAACCCGAGTAAAACCGCATTCAGTTTCCTTGTAGAAAACCATTCAACACCCATCAAAATCTAGGAAATCAAGGAGATCTCTAATCCTTCAGAGTCGTGCTAGGGACCCTGGCAGATTCAGAGGATTCGAGCAGTAACCTTAGTCTAGGCCCTTTTAGAAGTAGTCTTGGGGGCAGATTTTGGAGTTGGAGATTCTGAGGAACCCGTATATCATATAAGGGTGCGGCTTAATATATAATAAGGGGGTAGCGATTAGTGCAGGTGAGAAGCCCCCCATTTCAGCAAGTATGTAGCTACTGTCCCAAGAGCCGGAGTCCTAATTTCGGTGTTCCCAGAGTATGGGTTGGCGTGCGAAGATTTGCTACCCCAAAAAAGGGCCCATCATTCTGAGAATGCCATCCACAACCGTGAGAGGAGTTTTTAAGGATAGGTAACTGATGAACCCTAAACCTTAAACCGCTAAACCTTAAAACCCTAAACCCTAACAGAGACCTGCATGACACATGAGTCAGCTCCGCAATCTGGGAGAGGCGGGGACCCCTTTAAGGGTCTTATAGGAGTCTCGATTTCAATAGAGGTTATATGGGGGTTTATATCGCGTTAAGGGTTGACGGCCGAAGGTTAGATCTCCCCAAGAATGATTGTTCAGGTGTTGCATGGGGCACGGAGTGGGGCTGTCAAGTTTACATAGCTTCGAACGCGGAAAGCAGCTTTGACCCTCCGTCACACGAGCTTTAGGCGTAACTTCCGTCCGTAGAGGTGTACGGTGGACTACGTCCATAATAGTGCTCTTCCCTGAGCCGCAAACACGTACTGTAACCTTCAGGCGTAACTTCTGTCTTTAGAATTGTGCGGTGTAACAGTATATTAACTGAGTCCAGGGTGCGCTTGAAATTGATTGGATGTGACTGTCTAATTTACCGCGCTGCAAAGTTGCGATGTAAAATTCGCAGTTGCCAATTGTCACATGAAACTGCCTTTGAGAATGTGGTCTGGGGGAGGGGACCTGGAGCCAGTCGAGGCACATACGGGCCATGAACAGTCTGATGTGAGAATGCCTCTACCTTTATACACCTAAGGAAGTTTCAGATGCTAAGTTTGCCACATAAACACAAACCTTATATAAGATTTATGTAGGGGCACCCACCTGGTAAGTACCCACCTGGAAACTCCTGTAACTACAGTCTATCTATCCTAAGGTAAAATGCACCCTTCAGAATTCAAGTGGCCTGGGATCCTGTGGAAGCGAGAATTCTGGTTTAGCGTTTTGGGTCTAGGTATAAACATTCTCGCCGTGTTCTCCTAAGTGTGGCCCCAAACCCTAGTCAGAATATCTAGGCCTCGAATACAACGCGTTGCGAACCCAGAGTCCCTTGCAGTTTCCGTGTGATTCTCCACTAATTGTTTAGGCCCCTGCGCTAGTACAGTCCTTAGATGACCCTTAGTACGGAATCCTCGTAAGCCTCTTACCGTCAAATGAAAGGCTCCAAACCCTTAACTCAAAAACCTGCCCCCCTGAATCCTCAACCCTAAACGATATCCAAGCTTCCTAACAGCCTCTTCGCAGGTTTCACACTGGCGGACCCCGCCCATTTAAGATCTGCCAGCCGAGCCCGCACCGAGAAGGCTACGGGATAAGTAGGATGTGATGCCGGAGGGGAGGGGGTAGATAATATTGGGATCATACAGGGTAATTTGCAGCTATTTAGGGATGATGGAAAAGAAAGTGGAAAGTACCATATTAGGGATCAGTTTAGAGTTTTCAGGGTTTTGGGTTTAGTGACTGGGCTTTAAGGGTATAGGGTTGGACGTGTTGGGTGTTTAAGATTGAGGGATTTGGACTCAGGGTCTGGTTTAGGGTTTGCAATGTTTATGCGTGCGAAGGCAAGATGGTGATATAACTTGTCCCCTTAACCCGCTAATGTTGCAGCACATGCGCGAGACAATGGATAATGAAACGAAAGCTGGCATTGTATACTGGAGCATTTTACGTTTAATGTAGTTTTCCCCCAAAAAGGCCCAGGTTCTGTCCTAGTCACCCTTATCAAGCATAATTCGCCCAAAAGCTTCATTCTAATTATACGGGTCCCTTCATTGCACAGCTTTGGGTTTGGGATGCTTTTGGCCCTAAACCCTAAACCTTAAACCCCTGAAGGAGTAGAAGCGGCTCCAACAGACGTTTGCGGGGCGGATCGCAGTCGAGTCATGAGCATGGCTGCTGGAATAGGGTTAAGGGTTTTACAATTACTATGGACGCCGACGAGCTGAATCCAGCTTTCACAGTATGATGCTGTGGTCGGCAAACGAACATGACCATACGCAGAAGAATGACAGCTGGCATGAAACCCCGCCCGCTGACAGTAAAAGCTTCCCGCCCCTAATCATAAAAGATCCCCTACATTATGAAAATCGAGGGGTGAATGATCGCTGCCAGGCAGTTGGCGTCATGGGGAATTCCCGAAAGATTCATGGAGTCCTGGAATGAGAAATCCTTGAGGAACTTCAACTTCCCTGAACTTTTAGGGTTTGGGGCATTGCTCGGCATTTACGATCCTAAGAAGCAGCTGACAAGGAAATTCTACCAGGCTCCGGAAAAGGCAGAGTCTGTGAACCGATGTAGCGAGTGCCGCAGGGGCTGTTTGAGCCCAAGGCAAGCCTGTAAACAGTAGTAGAAGTACGTGGACGTTCAGGGTATGTAGGGTTTATATATCGGTATATAGGGGTTATATGCTGTAATTATAACCGTGCACAAGCTCTACTACACGGATCTTTTTTCCCCTTCCGCATTCTGACCCTCATGTCGATTCAAGACCCTATAGCCCTAAACGCCAAGCCCCACGCCCTGAACCCTGAACCTTAGATCCTAAAAACCCTAAACCCGCATCCCAGAAACCTAAGCGCCGACCCTCAAACAGAAACAAGCAGCGGGCAGGTCCCCTTCAAAGTCGCTCTCGGAACCAGCAGATGGCGCGCGCGTGCGCGCCGACAACGCACAGACACGAGAATAAAAACAGGGGGTGGTGGTTACTATGATCAGTACGACTGATATTGCTAGAATATTAACTTTGCAAACCCCAGCACAGTCATGTCATTTGTCTTCCTGGGGCCCTAGGGCATGCTCGTGCACGGCAGCTGCTGTACTTTGCACTGCAGTTTTGCCCGCAAAGGGGCGGGATGTAAAGTGCATAGAAGGCTTACCTGAATGAGGACTGGACTACACTCCCCCAAACTAGCATGGAAACCTATATAGCCCCCTATCAAAGGGGCTGGAATCCTCGTAGGGCCCCTTCTGGGCTTCCATGTTAGTTTAGGGTTTAGGGAGCTTCCGGGAGGGTATGCCAAGAACATGATGATCAGATGAGCCTTGACTAGGCTGGATTCAGGATGTCCTGAACATATCATACATATGTATGTTAGCATATAAATATGTCTATATATAGTTATATACATTATATATACATATATATATATGTAGAAATCAACATATGTATACCTGTTGTTCAGTATCAACCCGCAACAAATTAGCAAAACTAATAGTTTTGACAGCTCCAGGGCAGTCCAGAGCTGAACGTACCCCCTAAACCCTAAAGCCTAGCGCTTATGCCGCTGGCTAACAGGTGATCATGCTGCTTTGGGGAGAGGTCACATGAACTTATACCTGAAGCATACCTGAAGCCTTTTAAATAGGTTTTAGGGTTTAGGTTTTAGGGTTCAGGGTTTAGGTTTTAGGGTTTAGGGTTTAGGAGCTTCTACCTCTCTAGCCTCAAGGCAACTTGGGGAACTTTTTTGGGTGTCTATATGGTGGTTTGGCAAAATTAAGGGTACCTATGATGTAACTTATGGGTCCATATTGGGGTCCCCTCCTATTGAAACAGCATATTGGGGTTGCCCTACTCATACTTATGGAAATTGGCTTATGTAACCCTTGCATAGTTCTCACCCTGGATCCTAAACCCTAAACCCTAAATCCTAAATCATAGTTCTCACCCTGGACCCTAAACTTGCAACCCTGAAGTCTAAACCCTAAACCCCCTATAGAACCGGGTAGTGCCCGCAGTTCAGTCCCCCTAAGGGTCCAAGGACCCAAATAATTGGGTTTTAGGGCCCAGGTACCATTAACATTATGAAATATAGTACTTGGGCCCCAAAAACCTATTATTTGGGTCCTGGGACCCTTAGGGTCCCATAGAAGGCCCAAAAGACGGTGTGAGAGTCACCAAGGCCGACCTGCAGATTCTGCATGGCCCTCCGACCTTGACCAAATTTAGGTATTAGGTTTTAGGGTTTAGTTTTGAGGTTTTAAGGTTTAGGTTTTGGAGTTCTAGGGTTTAGGGTTTTAGGGTTTAGGGTTAAGGGGACCTTGACCAAATAGCCGGGCTTCTGTATATCAGGGTCATCCTTTTGACACAGGAAATCTTTGATGAGTTTCTTTTCATGCGGATTGCGGGCCCTTCACTTTCAATTCTCTTTACGCTGTACACCAGGCCGAATACAGACCCCTAAGTTTGAGGACCTTGCATATTGAGACTCGCCTCAAAGCAGGTGACCTTCCATGTTTTGTGCTAGAACACTGGCATCCTCAAAGCAAATCTCGTTTTCTGGAAAGGAAATGATGTTCCCCACAGAGTCCCCATGCAGCTCCATGTCATCCCTCTTGAGCAAACACCCCAAACTCTGATCCCCAAATCGTATACCCTACCCTAAAAGCCCTAAACCCTAGAGAGCCTCCAAACCCTTCCGAACCCTTCAATCCCAAACACTACACCATGGCAAAACAGCGCGGGCCTGCAGCCGCCATAGCTGCAGCCACGGCCGTGGCAGCGCTGGGGACTTCGACTGGGCTTAGGGTTTAGGGTGAAAAAGAAGTCATGGGGCTGGGGAGTCTCAAAATTGGACTCGGCAGGTTGCTCTAGGCACCTTCAAAGGGGCATAGAGATGCGGTGGGTTTAAGGTAAGATTTCTCGAGCGGAGTTTTTCGGCGCTTACAGGCTTACACTTGTTATCAGCTACGTAGGGATTAGAGGTGTGCATTACCGTTTGTAGAACTATCTTATACGGATCTTTAGCGATGGATAGGGATGAGAGACGCATGTGATGGTTTGGATACTGCCCCACCTTATATAGCGCCAGCGTAGTTCATTTGTAGTAATACTGTAGGGCTGATGATGGATAAAGTCTACCGAGACCCTGCAACAACAGCGATGGATAAAGTCTACCGAGACCCTGCAACAACAGCGTTCCGTTCCGGCCTGTGTAGCATGTTTAGGGTTAATTAGATTTTACGGGCCCATAATCCCAACTAAGGTACTCGGAGGGTCTTAGTATGTTGAAACTTTTATCCTCAGTACATCTGATATCAAATGGAAACTTCTGTATAATTGGGGGTTCTTTTCGGGCTACTATGACTAGGTACCCCAGTAGTACCCCTTTTCCCCCTAAACCCTAAACCCTTATTCTGGGGCCTAGGGTCTGCTTATTATTGAAGCTGAACATTAGCAAAAGGGTACCTAGATGAGCTATAGTCTAAACTCCTTAAAGGGAGTTATGTAGGGGCTTATATCGGGGAGTAGTATAGGGGTTATTAAGGGGATACTACGACTTTTGACTATAGCTCGGATGAAGAACCATTCCTACGTTCTCGAGTGTGGTGGACCTCCTAGCCTAGCTACGGATGCCAGATATTCATTGTCTTACGAAAGTTGAGGGCTCCGTGAGGGATTGGCTGCTTGGCTAATGTAGGTGAGTGACTACAGTACCTCTACACTCCCCCAAACTAAGATGGAAACCCATTTAGAGCTTCTGCTGTAGCTTACACCACTACACCAGCTCTCAAGTGCAATCTGATAGCTGGACCTAAACCCCCTAACCCGACCACCCCAAGCATCGGCACCTTTTCACTGGACTCCCACTCTAGGGAGTAGGGCTTAGGGTTTAGCAAAATTTCAAAAGCCCTCAACCAATCAAGGTTTCTAAGCCCTAGTAGATCAACGGCAAGGTCCTACTAACAGTAGGTCAACGGGAGGCTCCCACCTACCGTTCCGAGCCGCACGAGGGCTTTGCCAGTAGGTGAAAAATGGAGATGCTGCAGCCTAAATGATTGCAACTGCACTCTTGATTTCGCAGCGAGATTACAATTCTTGTAGCCATCATTCGATGCATGTGTATACGTGTACATGATATAAATATATTCATATGTATACACGTATGCGCCTGTAGACGATATGTTTGTATGTGTATGTGTCTATGCCTGGACCCTGAATGGCGTATTTTTTGTGAAACATGTTCTATCCAAAAAAGAAGAGCACACGGGGTCCAGGTGTCATATGTGACATGAAATTTCTTGTACAAAGTACCTCAAATAGACCTCAACAATATTGGGAACCCTAAACGCTAAACCCTGAGCCCTAAACCCTAAACCCTAAACCCTAAGTCCCTGGCCTGTGTTTTAAGGCCCCTACATCCTGTCCCATACACCCCTATAAAACCAGGTTCCATATCATTTTCCAGCCGATCTTCCGTGCTTCTCCATCATTCAGGGCAATGTCCCTAAGCTTTACGTAAAGATCCGAATACATCTCTATATAGCCATGTAATCCCCATGCCCCTGAACCCTAAACCCTTAAACCCTAAACCGTTGCCTAAACCCTAATTAAACCCTAAAAAACCCTCAACCCTAAACCCTAAACCCTAATGGTTACGGGCTTCCTGAGGCAAGAGCACGATGATGGTGGGCGCCTCACCAACTTCGGACGGCACCTCACGCTAAACATAAGTCTTGGTCTAGGGAACTCGACAGGGTTTAGGACTGAGGGTTTGGGATTTAGGAACAGGATTTCGGGTTTTGGGTGTAGGGTGCGTGGGGAAGGATGATAGACGCATTGGGATTGCACGGTTTAGCATCTAAGTTTTCATTTGGGTAGGCACCCATTCCCAACCTTTTGTCGATAACCCTTCAAGCCCATCCTGCAAGCTAAGGAAAAGCAGATCTGGCCCAATTAAAAGTTAGAATCCTTGAGCGGGACCCTCGTAGTCTTCTTCTGATTTCTGTGCCCCTCGGATGCTCGCGCCTCCCCCTTTGCTGCAAAACTCCAACTTGGCCAACCCTTGACCCTAAACCTTCAACCCCTAGCCCCTGAACCCTAAGGCTTGAACCCTAAACCTTAAACCCCAACCCCTAAACCCTAAACCTTGAACCCTAAACCTTAAACCCTAGCCCCTATACCCTAATCCTAGGCACAAGCAGATGGTCTTTGCACCTTCTGGCTGGACTCCCGACCCGAAGGGTCAATGCCGGGAGGCCGTGCGGTTGGTTCTGGGTTTATCAAGGGTTTAGGATTTAGGGTTTAGGATCTAGGGTTTAGGGTTCAAGATTTAGGGTTTAGGGTTTAAGATTTAAGGTTTAGGATCTAGGGTGCAGTGTTTAAGATTTAGCGTCTGGGATTTAGACTTTAGGGTTTAGGGTTGGGTTGAACCTGATCCTCCCCAAACTACCCCACATGATACCCCCAACTGTCACTATTAAGGACCATATACCCCTCTTAAAGGGTATGATAATGGCCCTTCAAATGCAATGTTTTGGGTAGATGGCCTGTTTTATGGACATTCGCAGGGTCTAGAGTCTAGGTGGATTGGTTGTGATAGGTTTCCCCTTCCTTGTCTCATAATTAAGGACCACCCCCGCTGGGTAAGCCCCTGGGATGTTTACAAGGGCTTTACTAGGGGACCTATAGACAAGGATTTTTCGCATGGGTTTAAGGGCCAACCCAGCCTAATGAAGAGTGAACTAACGAAAAGGGCCTCGGGGTCTCAGGTACATCTACTCTTGGGGCTCTAAGTTTTATACATGTTTTTAAATAGTTTTTAAAGCATGCGGGGCCCTATTACAAAACCCAGTACACAAGAATCCTGAACATAAGGACTGCCAAGAAGGGACCCCCTTCAGGTCTCTATGGCCAGGCATAATCCCTAACCCCCGTCCGACCGATACTCCATGCTGCACCTTCGGGGCGTGGGTGCGGTATCAGTAGCCTTAAACCCTAACCTCTAACCTGGAAACCTTCAATGAGAGAAAAGTCGGTTTCCATGTTCTCTTCCATTGCCTACATAACCCTTGCACTGTATATCTCCATGATCCCTTCAAGGGGACCTATTTGGAGGGTCAGGGAGACTTAGTCAGCAGGTTGTGAATAGTAAGCCGTATAAATCATATATTAACCCGAGTAATCCCAATCGCTAACCTACTCGCTAAGTTGTCCTGACCCTCCAAGTAAAAATCCACAGGAAGTTGGACTTTCTTTTTCCGTAGGAATTCGCTCTGCTGCTGCGACTTGTGGACATGACAAGAGATTGCTAACAATGCGCAGTCTATATGACCTCTAAACCCTGAAGACTAAACTCTGAACTCTAATCCATAAACCCTGAACCCTAAACCCCCTGAACCCTAAGTCCTAAACCCCCTAACCCCCTGAACCTGAAAGCCTGAACCGTAAACCTTAAGCCCTGAACCTGGAATCCGAAACCTTGAACCTTGTCTCAGCTGCCGGACATGATCTTGCAGCGGGAGCATGTCCACGGCATGGATGGTTCTTGCCCAGGCCAGGATTGGGTTTTGGGTTTCAGGGTTTGGGGTCTAGGGTCTAGGGATAAGGGTTCTAGGGTTTCGGGAATGGTCAGGGCTTAGGGGCTAGGGTTTAGGGATTGGTGTTTAGGATTCAGGTTTTAGGGAATAGTCAGGATCTAGGGTCACGAAATAGTTGGGGTTTAGGGTTTAGGGATCAGGGTTTAGCAGGGAATACTTGGAGTTTACGGTTTAAGGAATTTGTGAGGGTTTAGGGTTCAGGATTTACGGCTTAGCGTACATACTGTGAAGGGTTAAGTTTGCATGCCAGAAGCGAAGGCATCTCCAGGAAGGAGGTACCTGGGGTCATGCAGGATTGCTAGTACCAATGGCAGGAAAGCTTTTCTGTCCAGGGAGCAAGTGTTGGAGGCAGTTAAAGGTGGCGGTGAGTAGTGATCTTGCAAGAGAAAGTGAGATACGCCCAAAGGCCTTCGTGCTGCAGGCCCAGAACATGAGTCAACGTTTAAGTGCAGATCTTTCTTGTTTCAGCGTCACGTGATTTGCGTGCTCGGCAGGCACGGTGCACTTCGTTGGGGAAGATCGCTGCGTTCCTTTGGCAAGCATGTTGTGCTCAATTTTGTTCATGGGGATGCGAGTTGTCAAGTTCTTAAGAGCAGGACTGCACGTATCAATTATTCGAGGCTGCAACCCCCTAACCCCCTAAATCCTAAACCCCTAAATCCCTGACGCCTAAGAGCCTCCTAGAAGGGTCTCTTTTGTCACTCGAGGCTGCCCGGATGCCCTGCAAGAACTCTGATAACCTGTGCGCGAAAGAACTCCAATAACCTGTGGTACTTTTGAGGCTGACATCATTAGCAAGGGGATGCAAAGGGGGTTGGGGTCCACATTAAACTATATAGGGTTTAGGGCATAGGGATGCAGATAGCCCAATGTAGGTAATATTTACAGACTTTCTAGGGCCCAACTAGGTATCATTTGCATAATTAGATTTGTATAGGCATTAGAACAGGGGTTTGGGCTAGGTTGCACGGCAGTAGTCTTGGCTAATCCTTTAGGCTTCCGTAGGCAAGCTGTCCCAAGACCTTCTCCATGCCTTGTTCCAGGTTCACCCTGGACCACAACCCTAAACCCCAAACCCTAAATAGTAGTTTCCATTTTCTTTTCCATTATCCCCATAAATCCCCAATACATAGCCCCTATAAGCCCCATATAAACCCTATATAATTCCTATAATCCTTACAGTGTCCATTTTCTTTTCTATATCCCCAATAACCCTAAACCCTAAACACGTAATATATAGCCCCAATAGGATCACCTAGTTGGTCATGCTTCTAGGGAAGCATTGGCGACAGTCTGGCTACCATACATGAGCGGTCGTCTAAACTCCTTAAAGGGAGTTATGTAGGAACTATATAGGCTTCCTATGATAGGGCTTATTACGGGGGATACTACGAGCTTAGGCTATAGCTCACACTAGCAGCCATCAAATCACAGACCGGGAAAGTGCAGCAAAACAAAGTCCCATGGTGCGACCAGTACGATCAGATTCAATGTAGGGTAGGATAACTTTTCGCATAGGTTTACCGATGGGATGCGGTGACTGGGGTTGGCTTATGGGGTTGGAAGTGTTGCTGACGCTTGCAAAACGCCCTGGTCCACCTAGAAGCATCGTGACATGGAAGCAAGCTTCCCTTGCTGAGGTTTACATTGCAGCACGGCTTTGCGTGGTGGAGGACCATCTACCATGACATGCGCTCCGGCTTGCTATGGTACTTTCCATTCCTGATGTGGCCCTTCAGTTGCTCAACCCTCAAGAATACCTTCACAGCAATATCTCCTTAAAACAAGAAGGCGTTCACGGGGACCCCATCGCCCCAACGTCTAGACCCTAAACACGAAATCCAAGAAATCTCCATATCCTCTAACTCTCATGTATCCTTATGTTCCCCACCTAGCAGCTGACATATATCCCGACCTCATGTATCCCCTGAAAGTTTGGGGTTTAGGCGTTTAGGGTGTAGGGTACACAGAAGAGACAAGGAGCCAGTAGCCAAGCTTCGCAGGACCTCCGCCGATCAAGGCAGACGTACTTCGAGGTTGGACTAGAGGGGAGCCGGATAATGGTTTAGGGTTTAGGGTTCCTTTAAGGGGTCACAAGAGGTTGAATATAGGGTTGAAATGGGGAATGGTGAAAACATGGAATTTACGATAGTGTTGGGGATTTGGGTTGGATTGTAGGGATGTAGAAGCCTGAACAAGTACCCAACATGGAGAATCAACTGAACAAGGAAACGGAAACTGGGTTTAGACAGGGGTTTATCCAGATGCTCGGAATTCTCTAGAAGCCCGACTAGTTATCAACACTATCCCCGTCTAAGATATGTATAACTATGGCAGAATATGTACCCAATATGCCCCCTAGGCTCTTACTTTACAAGATCGCATTCGAGCTCGGAGGTTGGGGTAATTTGTGGTTCCGGGCCATATGGTAAACCCTAAACCCTAAGCCCCATAAACCCTAAACCCTAGACCGCAAACCCCTAATTAGGTTCCTCCACGGTTTCAAGAGCACGTTCTATGCTGAGGGTGTGAGTGTCTACTGGATAGCCGGCATCCACAGGGGCTGCAGACAAATTGCGCCTTCTGGGGTTCAGGGTTTATAAGGTTTTGGGTTTACAGTGCTTAGGGCTGAGGGTTTATGCGGTTCTGGGGTTTAAGATTTTAAAAAAGGGTTCATAAGGTTTAGGGTTCAGAGAGTCAGACATGACTAGACTTAGACTGAGGAGTTTTGGTTCCGGCAGATGTGAGGATTTTGGTTCGACTTAGCAGATCGCAGGCTGTATTGGGGTTTAGGGTTTAGGGTTTAGGATCGGGCATGAACCACACGGATTTGGGTTTAGGATTTTGAGTCGGTTCCTAAACTCCTAACATCCACTTTGCCATGCCAGAGTCCAGTGAGTTTTATATCTTCTCTCTTTGAGTCTCAATATTCAACCAATATAGCATCCCCAATCCCATTATTCCCCTACATTCTCCCTAAGTAACATCGCTATTCGGGACCCTAGAATCCCTCAAACCGTGAACCCTAAACTCTAAACCCCAAACCCAAAATCCTAAACCCTAAGCCCTATACCCTAAACCCTAGACCCTGAATAGACCCTATACCCTAGACCTTCTACCCTAGACCCTAAACCCTAAACCCAAAATCCAAGAATCTAATGCATAGAGGGCCACACGAGCGACGTGCTTTGCCTCTCCTACTCTGAGGCAGGGCGTGGTGTCAGGCTCAGGGTTGAAATTGCGAAGTTTGTGGGCTTTTGGGTGGATTTAGAGGGGTTTAGGTTGGGTACTGCCCCCACCCAGTAACAGTCTATATTAGGGGTCCTATTAAGGGCTTTATATAACCATATTATAATTATGTTATTCAACTGTTACTGAGGGGGGCAGTACCCAAGGTTTAGGCTTCAGAGTCTAGGGTTTAGGGCTTGGGTGATTTTGGGGAGTTGAAGATTTAGGGTTTAGGGCTGGTTTAGGGTACTTTCAGGTAGCTTCAAATTATATAAGGGATCATCTAAGTTAGATGTCTAGACCTAAACCCTAAGTCCTTTAAACCCTAAACCCTAAATGCTAAACCCTAAACTCTAAACCCTAAAGCCTAAACCCTAAATACTAAAGCCTAAACACTAAACCCTATATAGCCCACATGGGTGGTTGTCAAACTTATTATCCCTTTTTTGATCCCTATTATAATACGTCACCCGGCACTAATACGGCACCCGGCACCAAATATTTTGGGTACCCAAAAAGGGACCAGAATTTTGACAACCACCCTCAGGGGCCCTAAACCCTAGACCCTAAACCCTAAACCCTAGACCCTAAATACTAAACCATAAACCCTAAAGCCTAAACCCCAAACCCCAAACCCTGAAGCCTAAATACTCAACCCTAGACCCTAATACTAAACCCTACATAGCACACATGGGTTAGGGTTTGGGGTTTCAAGTTCTCGGAATGGGCTGTGCGCCTAAAGCCGCTTTACATACGGCACCGCGGAACCACAAAACCATTCACTCTCAAGGACCCTTAGGTTTAGGTTTCTGGGTTAAGGGTTTTGGGTTAAAGGTTTGGGGTTTAGGTTTCAGGGTTTAGGTTTTAGGGTTTAGGTTTTAGGGTCTAGGGTTTCTGGCTACTTGCAATCTACTGTACTGTACTTATACTTGCGCACATAGCCCACTTGCTTGCGCCCTTAAGTGCCCCGATATGGTTTTACATGCGTGCCAAGAGGGTTATACTTGCCTTGTAGCTACAGGTATTATCAATATTAAGCCCTAATTCCTAAGCCCAACTACAAAACATTCGTATTGTAGTTGACTACGATGGTGTAAAGAGAATTTATAACCACTCAATTTTCCATTGTTGGTCTCTAGTCTTCTGGTAACATCCCAGTACCTGAATCCTACACCCTAGTAGATTCGATGTTCTCTTCCATTCTACTTACAGGGTTGCTGTTAAGGAACTTAAATTAAGTTTTCTAGTAACGAGACCCTTCTATGTATTCTATACCCATATGAGCTACAGTCTAAACTCCTAGTATCCGCCTTAATAGCCCCTATAGCAGTCCCTTATATAATCCCCTATATATCCCCCTTTAAGGAGTTTAGACTATGACCCATATCATGTCAACTTAACTTCCTTAACAGCCACCCAGTCCATAGCATGGACCTCCAAGTAGGGCTGTCGACGCACTCCTCAGAGCAGAGATCCTTTCGGGAGATGTGCGAAAGCTTACTGGTTCTTAGTAGGGCAGAAGGGAGTGTAATGTAATCCCTATATAATGTATTCCGTTATTCCCTACGAAGAACAAGTAAGAAAAGGTTTGAGATCAGTCCAACTGAGGTACGTAACTGGGGGAGATTAGTTATGATTAATGAGGACGCTATAGCTATGACGTTAAAATACTGTACTACCACAATTCCCAAGGTATAGGGTACCTAATGTCATGCAGGATTTTGAGTATCCAACGTAGGTTCATCTTCTTGGGCGACAGCTAGAATCCCCTTTTTGGGGGGTTGTTTAGGGCTTTAAGTCTGCAAAACACACCAACTCAAAGCTCAGAAGTCTATGAAAAGGTACAGAATTTGAGCCGGCTTTTAAGTACGGAAGCCTGAATATTAAGGGTGGTGTAGGGTTTAGAGTTTTGGGTTTGTTACATTCACTTCGACCAGGAGCAGTTACAGCAAGCCGCATGCAAAGTCCCCCTGAGTAACGGCAAGTGGATACCCTAAACCCTAAACCCTCTCTGCATCCTGGTTCACTCGAAACCCTAAACTCACGGCTTCCCCTACTATCCCCTAGGTTCCCCCCAATTAAGGTCATTTAGGGATACTTCGTCCTAATTCAGGTTAAACCTAGAGGGGTGGTAGAGAGGGGGGTAGGGGAACCCATGATAAACCCTAAACCTTGCTCATGAAGACCTACCCGCATCAGCTGCTATAGTCCCTAAACCCTACTTAAGGGGGACTATAGGTAGAGCAAGTTGGAGCTCTGGAAATCATCGCTTTGTTATCCCGAGCACTTAGACCTTCAGGGTTTAAGGTTTAGGGTTCAGGGTTTGGGGATTTAGGGCTTACCCTACGTACCCACTATTACCGGCCATATACCCCTACTTGAGGGTACGAGGAGGGTCCTGGTAGGGACTCCCAAACTCTCCCTAGAATCCGCATGTCCCTGAGATCCCCACTGACACTTCACCATTTAAACTGAACATGCCCGTGCATAATGATTCCCATAAGCCCCAAAAAGCATGGCTTGCATTGTGTTTTGAAGTTGTTCTTGTCAATCAACATTTTCCTGCGCTTTTTGTTGAATTATTGAGGCCCGTGGCTTGCAAACCCCCATAGCTCCTGCACGAAACCTTGTTTTCCGCTGGATTTTTTTTTGATTTGCTTCTCAATTCCGTCCTTAAAACCTATTTGGACCCGAACAGTATGCTAGCTTGCATTTTTCCATGCACAGTAAGGCCTGAACCCTAAACCCCACATAACACCTCAAGCCGCCTCTGAGGCTGCGTAGTTGCATTTTTCATTCCGAAAAGCCCAAGGCATTGTACTACTGTGCTGTCCGTGTTATTGTCCGTTTGTTCTATATGACCCCTACATTAGATAAATTGAGAGGCCCACCACCTAGCCATCAGCGGGCAGCAGGTCCAAGTGTCTTAACATTCTTAGGGAATTTAGGAGTTTGCAGTTCGGGCTTCTATGTAGGGTCCCCAAAAAAAGCTGGGGCCAGAATTCTGGATGTGCAAAGGATCCTTATGTTATTTGTTGTCCTGTTGAATAGACAATAGAACAATGGTTTTGGAGTCTGTACGTAAGCTTCTGGGGAATGCTGGTGGGTGTTTTGTACGGGCTGTCCACTCGAGGTAGTTGTCATAGGGTTTAGGGTTGTTTGTTTCGAGATCTTCGTATGTTCCGGCAGTTGACTACTGAGGATGTAGATTTGGGCGAGCTTAGCAAGGGGCAATACCTTGAGTTGCCTAGATGCGGGAAATGCTGGCATGTGGACTACACCTGGACTATTTCTGGATGATAGTTGGCCAGTTCCAGGAGCGTAGTTGCTTCATAGACTTCAGCACGCACATTTCCTGGACGAGTGGCTTCAGTAACCGCGCGAAGCCTTAAGCATGTTTTTTTGTGGGTTTGATTGAAGGTACTTTCTCGGGAGGGCCTTCTCCTTCCGTCAACCTTCACCTATGATTTTCATAATTTCTCGTTAGATGCCTTGCAAGTGGCCTCCGACCATAACTCGAGAGGTTTGTTTGGCTTTGCTTGCTGTTTGTTAGTAGGGAATGCAGGAATGGATCCAATAATCTAGTACTGTCCATTTTCTTTTCCATTCCCTAAATCCAGAACCCTATAATCCTTTCAATTTGGCAATTTATTCCTTCACTTCCTACTACCCACCCTTATATAACTCGCATATAATCCAATTTTCCATGTGCTTTTCGCGTGCCTACTAACAACCAGCAACAAAGGGCACCAAGCATACCAGCACCAAGAGATCAGGGTTTAGGCTTTACTAGGTAGAGCCCTTTTCCCTTTTCATTTTTGGGGTCTGAGAAGCTGAGCACTAAGAAAAATGGTACCCTTATGGTTTGGGGGTTGCTGGGAACCAAGTTACCCTATAGGCCCTAAGCCCCAAACCCTACAATTTAGGGTTTAGGCTTGAGCCACCTACCACACCATCATTGGCAGAATCAACCCGAGCTACCCGATGCCTGTCCAAAGCTAAGTAGGGATAATCCTAGCGCTGACCGGGCAATACTACTTCCCCAAAAGATATGCCTTCACTGGCATATGGCACTAACTGTGCAGCATTTGACAATGGTCAAGTTGTCTACAAGCTGGGGCCTTCTGGATGTCATGGCAATAAAGTGGCCATCACACCCTTGTTAAGGCCTTTCTCTGCAAGCATCTATTTCTCAGGCCAGGTTCACTGCAATGTGGCGGGCAAATGTGTCACCCTGGATCTGATCATCCAGACAAAGCATGTGTTGCTTAAGCACTTCTTGGCGGAGACTTCAGTTCCGGATGAGTTTTGGAGCTACGTTCTCTGTGTTATTGCAGCTTTGGCCTCTAAGAAGCTTGTGCTTGCTGATTTGGGCAAAAGTAATCTTGCGGTTCTTCCTGTAGGCCCCCCAAGACTGCGTGTCATAGATTTAGGCACCTGGGAAGTCCTGCCTGATCATGCTAAAGCCAAACGGCCAAGCAAGGACTCGCAGCTTTGGTCATTCATAAGTTCGTCGCTTGAGGCGGAAAAGGTTTCGGCTTTGCGCTATTACTGGTAGTTTAGGGGTAGAAAACCCTAAGCCTTAAACTTAGGGGCTTAGAGTTTAGGGTTAGGGTTTAGGGTCCAGGCTGGTTAGTAGGGAATCAGGAAATATAATAAGCCCCCAAATGAGGGTTTCCCAAAATTAGGGATACCTTCTGGGGGGGTCCCAATAATAAGGACTATAGTATTTTGGGGTCTATATCGGGGTCCCAGTACTTTGGGAAGTATGTTCCCTTATTCCCTCCCTTATTCCCTACTAAGTAGAGTCCCTTATTAGAATTACCATTATAGCTCTAAACGCTCAACCCTGAACCCTTTGTGGAGCCTCGCCTTCCTCCACCTATCATGAGTTTAGGGCTTCGGGCTTAGGGTTTAGGGTTTTAGGGTTTAGGGTTTAGTGTTTTAGAGTTACAGCCAGCGCTTCAGGGGACGTCTAGTTAGGCACTTTTTTTGGCGGGGGGTCCCATGTCATGTCAGTTTGGGAGAGCGAAGCATCCAAGGGCCCAGTCCAACACCTGAGATCCGAAGCATGATGCTCTAATCTCAGGACTTTAGGAGGGACCCCTAATTATGGGGGTTAATATGGGGACATCCTAGGGATATAGGGGTTATAGAATGACTATATAAGGGGTTTTATATGGTAATGGGATTAAGGGTCCCTATTAGGGGTCCCTCCTAAAGTCCCTAGATCTAAACTTCGGGTCCTGAGAGGATCCGCCTGGTGAGGGATGCCCCTACGCTTGCGCTGGCAACTTAGTACTTGAATGGCTTGAACGGCTGCAAATCATTAAGTCGGGGGAGAGGGCACGCAGAAGGATTCCGCACGGTGGAAAGGATATTCATGGGATCTATCGGATGCCCTGCCAAACCTTCCGTACCAGCATAGTACTGGTAAAAGCATGTTTTGAAGGCTTGGAATTGAAGAGGGGCGAACAGCTTCAGATCATGATTTGAAGGAATTGAAGCCCCCCTGACAATGGGATCCTTTGAAAGGGTATATAGGGGTAATATTAGGGCTAATATGGGTGGTAGGAAGTGATGAAACAGGGCTTAGGGTGTCCAAAATCAGCGGCACCTTCTTTGGGAGTAGTTCTGAGATATAGATCGCTGTACATGGTTTCCATATTATGGGCTATGTATGGAAACTACCTTGTTGGGATGAAGGCTGCTTGCGGACTAGTCATTCCACACGGCTTCGATGAGAATCTACTTACCAGGACCCTCCTTGTACCCTTAAATGGGGGGTATGTAGCCCTGATAGCCGATAGTGTGTATTCAGGATATAATAATTATAATAATAGAGGGTAGATGTCGTGGGTAAGGCTACGGCCCCACAGAATCAAATTGCCAAAGACTCGAAGTTTCCTTGGAGCTTGGAGCAAATTGATGCTTAGCCCGTACTGAGTGAGAGGATCTTGTGGTCTATCGCGAGCCGGTGTCAAGCTTGCAGATGCAACTAAGTAAGCCGCGTAGAATCGTGTAGAATCCACATGAGTTACACACATTCCCCCCCTCTTTGTTAAAGCCGGGGTGGGGGGATGTGATAAATTGTCAGCAAGGGCTGAGATATCCTATTGCGTCCAAACTTTTCTTTCTCAAGCTCACGTTCCGCTCAAGCCGTAAACCCAATGCACAGACCAACCTCACGTTGAGAGTAGAAAGGAGAGCTACGTCTCCGCCCCTAAAACCTTAGATCCTAAACAATAATTCCGGACTTGACTTGCTCGCCACACGATGCATGACTGGGTGCCCTTACAGACTTGGGCTACAGGCGTGGAAGGATACCCATACATAGACTCCTTTATGGACTCCTATTCTTTGCGCTGCGCTACGCTGAAAAGCATGTTCCTGCAACCTAAACCCTCAACAACCCCAACCCCCCAAATCCTAAAACCCCCGAGTCCTGCATCCTACACCCTAAAATCCAAGCCCAAAGAACTACACCCTAAACCCTAGACCCTAAGCCCCAAACCCCAAGCCGTAACGCAAGGTCTGGTCTCCTAGCTACCCATCGCGTGCACTGGCAGAGCCACTTGGCGGCACCAAGAAATGAGTGTACAAGGATCACCCTTGTACGTTTAAACAGGGGTATATGGTCCACAACAGTGGGTATGTAGGGTAGAGTGTACATGGAGGGTCCAGAAATCATGCAGCATTGCGCTGCAAGACATAAATATGTCCGTGAGGGGTATTTACGAATCGTGGTGGTGTGCTCTTGGACTTCGGCCAATTCTCCGGTATGACACCTTCGCTCACATTCCCTGCTGTTGTCTGTGTAGCTGGTGGATGAGTACCAGGATCCTGGATGTTCTCTTTCTGTTTGAACATCTGTTGGAACAAAACTTTCTACAAAAGTAGAACGAAGACCCGAAAGGGAAGGGCGGCAGTAGCGAAGAACTTCTAAACCTTGATCCTCAAATCCAGAACCCGAAATCTTGCGAATCCTACACCTTCCACATTATTAGCTCGCAATCCCAAACCTTACGTATAAGTCCTTGACCCTACATCGTGGGGGTTCCCAATAATCAGAGTACCATTTTGGGGGCCCCGAATAACAAGGGCTATAGTATTCTGCGGTCTATATTGGGGCCCCCTTATTTGGGAAAACTACCAACTCTTACACCCTTAGCTGTTGGACTGCTAGACCCTGAATTTTCATTGGTTCCTCACATCCCTCTTAGACCCTCAGTCAAGCCCAAAGTTGCCAAACTAGGGTAGCATGCGGGAGGGGTAGGTAGCGGTTTAAGGTTTAGGGTTTAGGGATTCGAGAGGGGTAGGTATTCCATAACCTAGAGTGTCCAAGGTGTAGGTCCCAAATATTGTCATCTGAATGATTTTTGGGAAAAACCCTACACCCTCACCTAGTTGTGTAGCCGGAGTTTTCCAGCCTGAGGCTCCGTTTCTACGAGGAGCGGAGAGGCTGCGCGGATTTCGGGTAACAGGCGTAGGGTGCCTCAAATGAGCCATAACTTACACTCCTTAAAGGGGGCTATGTACGGATTATATAGGGGGGGAGTTATTATAGGCGTTATTAGGGAGATGCTAGGAGTTCAGACTGTAGCTCAAATAGACCTCAAGATGATTGGTGATTATTTAGGTCGCTGAATTTGGAGGTTTTAGGGCTTTGGGCTATGGTTACTATAGAGGGGTGTAGTGATTAGTGTGAAAGGGCTTAATGTTGAGCTAACATAAAGGGGGTGACTTTAGTACTTCGTTGCTGGGCCAGAAAATCCTAGAAGATTGCGTTTGCATTTTAACAAGTTCGGAGCCCGGAAACATATAAACATATTCCAGCGGCAATGACAAGGGGGTGGAAATATTAATATTGTCCGCCCGAAAATATCCCGATTTTAATCGATTCTCTGCTACCTGTGCTACTAGTACTCCGAGCTGCGCTACCTGGCCCTACCCAGCCCCTTGGTGTAGCATTGAGACACCCGATCTCTGTCCATTAAGGCTGATGGTTTACAGGTTGGCGTTTTGTTGTGTTCTTAGGCTTAGCCTCAGCGTAGGAAGATTCTCAACATTGTTTTGTGTGGGAGGGGGGGGGGGGCCGTTTTCGGGTTCGGGTTCTAGAGCTGTGGGCAACATGTTTCGGGCGGCGGCTGCTGCTGCTGCTGCTACTGCTGCTGCTCTGCGCCACTACATCTTCCCCAAACCCTAAATCCCTAATTCCGCCATCTAGGACATCAGCACTGTATTCCTCTGTGTAAAAGCTCAACAGAATCTGTTCATAACAAGGGCGGGTCTGAAACCAGCAAGTTGTGAACCTTTAGCCTCCAATCCTAAACATATTTTGTGATATCCAAAACCTACTTCTAGAAGTTCCCCGTATAGAAGTTCCCTGAGCAATTTTTTGAATTACAACATCTACCAGGCCTTCAGGAATTGTAGAGACTTCTCAGGCCCTACTACTACCCCATCCCGCCATACCACCCAATTCAACGAAAGGGGGAGACTGGGCGGCGTAGTTGTGGAAGCCTAAACCCTATAAGCTGCAAATCCTGAACCCCAAAGCCTGAATCCCTGAACCCTAAACCCTATATGAGCCATAATCTAAACCCGAAGTATCCCCCTTACCTTTCATAACCCCTTTTAATGAGATTAGACCCTAAACCCCGAACCCTATACAATCCCCTATATTCCTTCATCAAGTGAACATATCCCTACACCCGAAGTGGGTGAGCTGATTATCCTTGCTAGGCGACAGCATCCCACCCCGTGCCGGTTATCCCAAGGACGTGGCGGATTGATTTGGGATATATGGTAGTTCCGGCTTGTAAGGGGACCCCAATATAGGCCCCAAAATGCTATAATCCTTATTATGGGACCCCCCCAAAATAATACGTTCAATTTTGGGAAACCTCAATATGCGGGGTATATACGGCTGTCTAGGATTTCAAAAACCGCTTTTAGGGTTTGGGGCTGTGGTTGACGGGTTTGGGGCTTGGGGTTGAGGGTTACCCTAGGGTTTAGGGTTGAGGGTTTAGGGTTAAGGGTCCAAGTACCTAATAATCATATACTTACCTCAAACCTGTACTACAATTACGATTACCCTAAAGCCGTACCTAATTATTGGGTACTTGGACCCTCTGGCTTAGCGGCTTAGGGTTTGGATTTTAGGGTTCAGGGTGTAGATCTGGCATGTAGGGGTTTAGGGCTTGACGTTTCGAGTTTGAAGTCTGGGTTTCTTGGTTCCAGATTTAGGTCTGAATTTGGGAAGGTTCAGGGCTTTAGATTCGGAAGGGTCAGAGGAGTGTTTTCAGTAGTTCTGCACTCATTTCGGGATGATTCAGGATTTATTGCTTTGGCCGATTTCTCAAAGCTACCCCATCACAAGTGGCCTTACAAGTTTCTCAAATAGCAGAGGCCACGCCATTGTGGCACCGAAGTAGCATGAATTCTTTTCTATGTTTGCGGGCTGGCAGGATACTGATGTTCCGCCTGCGTGGCTTCCGTTGCAGTCATTCTTTGCCTGCAGGAAACTCTAAACCCCTAAACCCTAAAGGACAGCAGCTATGTGGATGTGCCTGCCTCGTGTGGGCCCCCAGCGTCGGACTATGAAGCGGGGCAGAGGTAGTTGCTGGCCAAGTTGAGGGGGCAGGCTCAGGCTTTTAGGCTTAGGGGTTTTGGGTTCAGGGTTTACGGGTTTAGGGTTTAATTGTAGGGTAGATTTTCTTATTGAGGCCTTCTGGTGCGCCTGTCCCCGCGTGATCCCTATCGGCCCTGGTGCCGCCCCTGCACCCCAAGCATCTGTGGAGAACCGAGGGCCATCTAGAATTCTTCAGGCGCCGAGTTTCCGAACATGCGCAGTTTTGAAATCCTGGAAGGGATGATACGGTAGCTTCCCTAAATAGAGAGACCCAAATGATTAGAATCCTTAATGAGGGCGTACCCCAGTGGGTAATGCTTGTAATGAATGCCCTCATAGTGCGGTGATCCCAATTTTCACAGAGTGTTCATGTACCGCAGCGCTCGTCGCCTGCAACCTATAGAGCTTGTCAGTACATGTTGCAAAAGATCCTAAGGGTGCAAGGCCTACGGCTCTGAGCATTAGGGTTTAGGTTGGGTACTGCCCCCCTCAGTAACAGTTGGATAATAATTATAATATGGTTATATATAGTCCTTAATAGGACTCCTAATATAGACTGTTACTGGGTGGGGGCTGTACCCAAGGTTTAGGGTTTAGGGGCCCGCAAGGCCCAAAGTATTACAGTATTGATGCTTTGACCCCTTGGGAGAGTGCTTGGTTGATGCTTGCCTGCCCTGCCAGCAAGGTTCGACCCCAAGAAGCTCGTGGAGGTCACTGGGCAGCAGAAACCACCCGGTTTAGGGTTTAGGGTTTAAGGGTTTAGGGTTTAGGGTTTAGGGTCACCCTGCCCTGAACTCACCTGAGCTACTAGCAACATGAGGCTTACCAAGGGACCATTAAGCGTTGACATGGGTTCCGTGGGTATTTTAATATAGTCGAATACATTCCCTAATCAGGACTCACATGTAACCCCATCCCTGTTAAGAATATTGTCTTTTTGAGGGCGTCTTCAAGCCTGAATTTGAGTGACTTCCAAGCTGTCGGTCCTCATTTTACTTGTATAATTACAAGAGGCATGAACATGGTATTAATACTGGTAACCTTTTGGGCTTGCATGTTATTCGGGGTTCCAGGTTAGCTTGGAGTGGGCAGCAGTCGAAACCCTAAACGCTACACTGGATCTGCAGGCCTAGTAGTAGTAGCTCCTTATGGACTTTAAGGGCCTTAATATACCTACAATAGCCCTAAACCCTTACACCCTCACTCCTCTACACCCCTAAACCCTGAAATCCTCAACTCTAGGCCCATCAACCCTAGAGACTAAGCTGCTAAACCCTAAGCCCTAAGCCTTGGGTCAATCCCCACCCTGTAATGGGTACCACAAGGGACTATTGTAGGTATCTTAAGGGCCTATTAATTCCATGTTAAGGAGCTATTGCTATAGGGGGGATTGACCTAACCTAAGCCCAAGTTTTTTGTGTTCAGTGCTCTTCTGCTTCCCCTCGAGCGTCCTTAAAACCATTACGCCAATAGCAGCACGCAGATGTTTAAATCTCTGGTCCCTAATGGCTTTAATAGGGCACCCTACATACGAACTGTACCCTAAACCCTAAACCCCAAACCCTCCCTAATGGCTTTAATAGGGCACCCTACATACGAACTGTTTTCAATTGGTTTTAGGGGCCAACTCAAAGAGTCTTGGCTCTACTCAATCAACTATAGCGCGCAGTCTCACCATAAAGCTTTATTGCTTTGATGTCAAGAAGTAAGGTCCACAGTTGTCTTACCCACGACAAGTTCTGGACAGGATGTACAGGATCTAGGCTATGAAGGGTCACTCGGCTTTGCCGTGTATAACCCCTATTCTACCCCCATATAATCCCTGTATGACCTTTATTTAAGCCCTATAGAATCCCTATAATCCCTATAGTTCCCCTCCTCTTTTCCATTGTTATTTACCCTAATGTCACAAAAAATGTCAGGAAGTAGACCGGAGGGACCACTGTGAGGAGTTCTCAGCCCAAACCCTGAACCCCTAAACACTAAGCCAGAAACCCCTAAACCCCCTAAAGCCTAAACCCTACCTCCCTAAACCCTAAACTCTAAACCAGAAACCCTAAACCCCCTAAACCCCCTAAACCCCCTAAACCCCCTAAACAATAAACCCTACCTCCCTAAACCCTAAACTCTAAACCAGAAACCCTAAACCCCCTAAAACCTAAACCTTACCTCCCTAAACCCTAAACTCCCTCAACCCTAAACTCAGCCCAGAAGTCCATGGAACAAGGGCTTTTCTGATTCTATTTAAGAGACTTAGGCGATGATTTTGCCCATTGTGGTGGTTCAGGCAAACCCTAAGCACCTAACCGCTGAACCCTAAACCCTCATCCCTTGGAGAAAAGGTCCGATGAAGCAAGAAATCCTGAACTCTAGTTTTGAGAGACCCCCAGGTCCCACTTCGTGGGATTGCATCCGTGGCCATTGCGAGCTGCAAGCTTAGCTCTGCTACAAAGAAGTGCAGGAGCTTTTTTGAGGATGTATGGGTTACATAAGGAGATTTGCCAAAATTAGGGGTACCTTTTTGGGGGGTCTCCATAATAGGGATACTAGTATTTTGGGGTCTATATTGGGGTCCCCCTATTGGGGGAAACTACCATATGTATGCATAATAACTACGTGATATAATGTAAAGCTTGTGTTGAAAGCCCCAGAGTTCCCGGCGGAATTGGGTGTCTTGAAAAAAACTGTGGGGCCCGAGCTCTCTCAGAGTAGGGTTTAGGGTTTAGGTAGGATTTTCGGATTCTATTTACATCTGCACAGAAGCCAGCAAATGAACTCTGCATGCGCATTGTTTACTTTGATTTCAATTGCGGCCATGATTTTGCGGATTTTTAGGCAGCGAAATTATCGTTATCATTAGTTTTATATCGCCACTTTATAAAATTCACCCCCGAGCAGCCCAATATGTGCATAGTGTATATCAAGCAAACGATACGTTTGTTATTCAAATCTAGTTGAAACTCCGAAGAACTCGAGGATTTTCTCTAGCTAGCAGAAGCGAGGCTTACATTACAGGGTTCTGGATTTCGAGTTCTAGGTTTTTGGATTTGCTGTTGGTTTTGTGAGTTTGGGCTCTGGGGGGTTTTAGAATATTCTTGTCAAGTTCAAGATCGTCAGACAAGTAGTACTGAAGCTACAAACCTAAACCAAGGAACCCCAAATCCTAAACCGGTAAGCACATGGGAAAGCTAGCCTTGAACCAAGTCACAACATGCACCAGTCATGATACAAGTATACAAGTTTGCGGTTGAGGGTTCAGGGTACTTGTTGCTCCACCCGAAACGAAGCCGAATCGAGCAGTGCAGGACCATGCGGGTTTTTCCTGGCCTGAATGTAGGGTGGTATATGAAGAGTGGTATTATGTTCAGGTCCCTGGACTCTAAACTCTTAAACCCTAAGCCCTTAAACCCTAAGCCCTAAGACGCAGCATTCCTGTGACAACTAGCTCTAGGGCGTTCCTGAAACGTTGCCATCACACCTGGACTTCATTCTGTTGGGATGCGTGTGGGGTAGGTGGCGTGGGCTGTACTTTAAAGAAATATGCAAGTTACCAATACAGGTTCTCAAGCAGGTAACGCGAGCAATTCTGAAACGCTAGACCCTAGATCCCTGAATCCCATGTACCCCCTACATAGCCCCACAATGTTTCTAGGATAACGGGCAGCCACCTTAACGCTAAACCCATAAACCCTAAACCCATAAACCCATAAACCCTAAACCCTAGAAAATATACCTACATGACGAGGCAATGGTCGCTTTGCTGTTATGGCTGGCATGGACGAGAAGCGGAGCTCTACCGACTCGTTTTAGGGTTTCAGGTTTACCCTCAGGGTCCATGGACCCCCAAAAATAGAGCTTTATATCCATTAGTATTGTGGTATTTGGGCCCGAAAACCCTATTATTTGGGTCCTTGGACCCTTAGAGTCAAGGTTTCGGGTGTAGGGGTTAGGGTTTAGGGCGCATCCTCAAAGCATTAGACCAAGTGAGGATACTTCGAGGGAACCTGGAGTAACAGAATATATCATAGTCCCCCTTAAGTAGATGAAATATGGGGTATATGGGGATC